>DWDQ01000013.1:0-11878 GCA_018245515.1 Pyrrhopyge guianae | reverse complement strand
GTAAATCGGTTCTGCATTTATAATACCTTAATACATACTTTGTCAACCCCCCTCTAATATTCTTTTTTTTGAAAATTAAACAAAAAGGCCCAGCAAAAATTAGCTGAGCCTTTAACTTTTAAGATATAATTTTTTATTTACTAGAGCAAACAATCAAAGCTTCTGTTATTTTATTTACAAGCTCAAAATAGGAGTTTGCCCCAGGAGTTAAATTAGCCCCTATAGGATCTAACACACCCTGTTTGGCCAAAGTGCCCTCTATTATGCTATGCACCACAGCAGGTGGGAATTGCGGTTCTGCAAAAACACAAGCAACGCTAGAGGTTTTTACTTTATTATGGAGAGCTCTGATTCTATGAGCACTAGGCTGATGCTCAGGATTTATTGTTACTGCCTCTAGAGCTTCTACACCAAAGCGTTTTTCATAATAATAATAAGCATCGTGAAATACCATAAATTTAATATCTTGATGATCTTTAAGTTTTTGTTGCGTTTCTTTAATTAATTCTTCTAATTTAGAAACATAGTTTTCGGCATTAGTTTTATAAATAGAGGCATGTTCTGGATCCGTCTTTGCTAAAACATCAGCAATATATTTAGTAGCGGCAACAGCATTTTGAGGATCTAGCCAAAAATGAAAATTATACCTAACATGTTGTGAATGCGGTTTTAAAACTTTAATAACATGTGGCTTTTTATTTCCAGCACCATTTTTGCGCATGGGCAAAAGTTTTATTCCTGGCGCGGAATCTAAAGCGATGATTTTAGCCTTATTCGCCAAACTATGCAGAGGCTTCTTTAAATAGACTTCCATTTTTTTATCTGCGATAAATATAATGTTCGCTTTTGATAAATTACTAGCATCAGAAGGCTTTAGCTGATAATGATGTACAGAATCTGAACTGTTAAGCAGTAAATCTGGCACTGCAACACCTTTCATTACTGCAGAGACCCAAGCATGCAAAGGCTTTATAGATACAATTACCTTTGGCGCGTGCTGTTTAGAGATAGAATCAGCGAAAGTTAAACGAGCTCCTAACATTAAACAAACAAAGATCAACGTTAACCTAAAAAATAATCTCATCATAAAACCTTTCATAAATAATTACTTAATATTACCCATGAAAATATTATATATATTTAAAAATAAAAGCAACTTCAATTATAGGCAGGCGTGATGGAAAAACTTTTAGAACTCCGAAATATTGGACTATGCCATAATAAAAAATGGCTACTCCACAATATCAATGCCAGCTTTTACCGTGGGGAAATAGTAACTATAATAGGCCACAACGGAGCAGGTAAATCTACCATAGCTAAATTAGCTTTGGGCATAGTAAAAGCAGACAGCGGTCAAATATGGCAACCACCTGGGATAAAATTCTCTTATGTTCCTCAACGATTAAGCTTAGATAGAGCCCTGCCACTCACAGCGTTACGTTTGATGACCTTAAATAAAAAAATTAACGCTGAGGTAGTTAAGCATTATCTAAATGAAGTTGGCATTTATGATTTGCGGCATGCACAAATAAGCAACCTATCTGGCGGTGAACTACAAAAACTATTACTGGCTCGCGCAGCAGCCCAACAAGCAGACATGCTAGTATTAGATGAACCGCTACAGGGCGTAGATTATGGAAGCGAAGAACGACTTTATGAATTTATAGCATCGTTACCCCAAAAATTAAACTGTTGTGTATTATTAATATCCCACGATTTGAAAATTGTAATGAGCGCCACGGATAGAGTGCTATGTATTGACCAGACTATTTGCTGCAGCGGACGAGCAGAAGAGGTAGTTAATAGCAATCACTACATAAAATTATTAAATGGTAAACATATACATAATCACAGTCTTCATGAACACAATATAAAAAATTAACCGCAATTACGGAGCGAAATATGTTAGATGATTTTTTTATCAGAGCTTTAGCCGCAGCTATAGGCATTTCAATTATGTCAGGCCCCTTAGGCTGCTTCGTAATATGGCAGAGGCTATCCTATTTTGGCGATACAATGGCACACTCTGCCTTATTGGGTGTTGCTTTTTCATTTCTATTTAATATAAACATGACGGTAACCGTTTTTGCAACAGCTCTTTTGATAGCTTGTAGCCTAATAGTTTTACAAGCAAATGAAAGGATTTCTAGCGATTCCATATTAGGGATACTTGCTCATTCCACTTTAGCCTTTGGTCTTCTACTTGTAGGATTCATGCCCTGGGTACAAGTAGATCTAATGTCCTATCTATTTGGTGACATTTTGGCCGCTTCTAAGAAAGATTTATTGTTTATTTGGATAGGCTGCGGCTGTATATGCGCGGCTTTATTAATTATACGTCGGCCTTTATTAGCTATGACTTTAAACGAAGATATTGCTTTTGCAGAACTTCCGAAATCGCGTTATTTAAAATTTATCTTTATGATTTTATTAGCTCTGTTAATAGCAGTAGCAATGAAATTGGTAGGCGTATTATTAATAACTTCTTTACTTATAATACCTGCAGCAACGGCACAGCGTTTTGCAAGCTCTCCAGAGGTAATGGCAGTTATAGCTGCGTTAATAGGAACGACAGCTTCAATTTTAGGCCTTTTTAGTTCTTATTATTATGATACGCGCTCTGGAGCTTCTATTGTTGCTATGCTATTTGTAATTTTCCTTATAAGTCGCATAGCTTATACTATCAAAACAAAGCTTTTTGCATAATAAAAACTATCCCTTTTAGTAGATTTATGCTATAGAATGTCTTCAACTATTCAGACAAACATGGACCCTTGTAAATCATGACTAACCTGTACCAGAAAGAAGATAAAAAAAATAATAAAAAGCGCTTTATCACAATAGGCCTATGCGGCGTAGGCATTGTGGCTTTAATTTTTTTATGCCTATGGCTATTTTCTTGGCGATATTATGTTTCAACCGACGATGCTTACGTCAATGGCGACATCGCAACTATATCTCCTAAAGTTGGAGGATATTTAGAACAGATAAATGTTTTGCCTAATATGGCAGTAAAAAAAGGCGACATTTTATTTAAACTTGACGAAAAAGATTATAAAATTGCCCTGGACAGGGCTGTTATACAAATCGAAGCACAACAGCAGACTTTAAAAACTTTAGATGCCCAAATTGAAGCAGCAAAATCTAGCCTAAGAAGCGCACAAGCACAAAAAGATGCTGTCTCGGCTATTAAAACTAATGCCTTCCAACAGCTGCAGCGCCTACAACAATTAAATAAAGGTCGATATACCACGCAAGCGCAATTAGATAGCGGATTATCTCAGCTGCATCAGGCAGATGCAAATCTCAAAAGTGCTAAAGCCCAGGCCGACGCAGCACAATCAAATATTGATGTTTTAACAGCTAAAAAAAATGAAGCTGTTATACAGCTAAAAGCTCTGAAGCTAGCAGCAGAAAAAGCCCAGCATGATTTTGATGCCGCTTCCTTACATGCACCATTTGACGGAGTTATCAGCAATATAATAGCAAAAAAAGGTGATCTTATCTCAATAGGACAGCGATTAGCAGCTTTAGTACCTACACAAGAATTATATATAGAAGCGAATTATAAAGAAACTCAAATAGGCCATATTAAAACAGGAGAAAGCGTTGATATAACTATCGATGGGCTTAAGGGCGAAACTTTAACTGGTAGAGTTGCCTCAATATCCCCAGCCACAGGCTCTGTTTTTTCACTGTTGCCACCACAAAATGCCACAGGAAATTTTACCAAAGTTGTTCAAAGAGTACCAGTGAGGATTTCGTTGCCAAAAACAGCCTTGCTTAGCGGAAATATCAGAGCAGGCATGAGTGCTGTTGTTGATATTGACACACGAACAGCTCCCCAACACATAGCTGCTTCATATCAACAAAAATAAGTCTGAATAATGCAAACACCCCAACCCTCACAGGAACTAAGCATAAAAACCATAGCGGCTTTCATGATCATGGTATTTGGTATGTTTATGGCTATATTAGACATACAAATAGTTTCTTCTTCCCTAGCCGAGATACAAGCGGGCTTATCTGCTAGCTCTGATGAGATTTCTTGGGTACAAACATCCTACTTGATCGCAGAAGTTATAATGATACCGCTTTCAGGTTTCTTAAATAGAGCCCTATCTACACGCGTATTATTCACCACTTCTGCAGTAGGCTTTACAATAGCCTCCGTACTATGTGCTACAGCAACCTCTATGCAGCAAATGATAATATATAGAGCCTTGCAAGGTTTCATCGGTGGCGGAATGATACCAACTGTATTTGCCAGTGCTTTTACTATATTTCCACCATCAAAACGCAATCTAGTTTCTCCAATAATAGGACTAGTTGTTACTTTGGCCCCTACTATCGGACCAACAGTGGGGGGATATTTAAGCGATTCTTTTTCTTGGCACTGGCTATTTCTTATAAATTTACCTATGGGAATATTGGTTTCACTAGGGGCTTGGTACTTAATTGATTTTGATAAAGGTGACAAATCCTTATTTGAGACCATGGACTGGGTAGGTCTAATTTCCATGGCTGTATTTTTAGGCTCGCTAGAATATGTTCTAGAAGAAGGGCCGCAGCATGATTGGTTTAGCGATACCGCTGTGCTAAGCCTAACTATAACAATGATCTTAGGCGGTATTATTTTTTTCTACCGCAGTTTTACCAATAAAAATGCTATTGTAGATTTATATGCATTTGCAAACCTAAATTTTGCACTTGGGTCATTTTTCTCCTTTGTTATGGGTATTGGCTTATATGGAATGACTTATCTTTATCCATTATATTTAAGCTCTATACAGCATTACAGCTCCTACATGATAGGCAACACCATGTTTATCTCTGGTTTATCTATGTTCATCGGAGCGCCTATAGCAGCTATATTATCAAACAAATTGGACCCAAGGCTATTAATGACAATAGGTTTTCTAGGGTTTGCTGGTAGCACTTACCAAACTACCTATTTAACTAGTGACTGGGCTTTTTGGCAATTATTTTTACCGCAATTGTTTCGTGGTATATCTATGATGATGTGCATGGTACCTATAAATAATATAGCTTTAGGCACCTTACCAGCACACTTAATGAAAAATGCTTCTGGTCTGTATAATCTTACCCGTAATCTAGGGGGGGCTATTGGATTAGGGCTTATAAACACAGTACTTATAAACCGATCTGCCTTTCATTATGAACGCATAGCAGAGACAATGAATTGGGGCAACAAAGCAGCTGAAGGATTTTTACAAACGCTGACCATGACTTTTAACTCCTCTGGCTTAAATGGCAAAGCCTTGGCTTTAGCACAATTAGCAGGCATAGTTAGAAGTCAAGCCATGGTAATGGCATTCGTAGACTGCTTTGTTATACTAACTATCCTATTTTGCTTATTATGCCTGCTAGTATGGCTTGTAAAAAAACCTGAAAATAAGGCAAGCGGAGCACATTAAAAAGCTAATCTATTATATAGGTTTCTATAGGCGCAAAACCGTTAAAATCTACGGAAGCATACGAAGCAGTATAGGCCCCTGCTCCTAATATATATAATTTTTCACCTATATCCAAAGTTTCAGGCAAAGCATATGGCTCTTGTTCATACAGCACATCAGCCGAATCACAGGTGGGGCCAGCTATTATATATTTCCCTTTAGAGTCTGCATCTTTATCGCTTAAAATATTATATCGTATAGATTCATCCATAGTTTCAATTAGACCATTAAATTTACCAGCATCTATATACAGCCATGGATAAATATCTTTTGCACTCTTTTTTGCTATCAAAACAATTTCTGTGCATAAAACTCCTCCGTCGCCGACGATTGCACGACCGGGTTCAATGATCAATTCTAACTTTTTCCCAGGAAAATATTTACACACTGCTTCATTTATCGCCGTACTCATCTGCATAGGTAGAGGCACTTCCTCTAAATATTTAGTAGGAAACCCGCCACCCAAATTCAATAAATCTAACTCTATACCATTAGCGCTTAAACTGGCAAAAATCTCAGCAACATCCTGTAGCACATCAGCCCAAGAATTAATATTAGTTTGCTGCGAACCTACATGAAAAGAAACACCACGAGGCACTAAACCTTTTTGTTTCGCCTCCAGCAAAATCTCTATAGCAGTAGCTTTATCGCATCCAAATTTACGCGTAAGTGGCCACTGGGCGCCAGGGCAATTTGTTAGAATACGACAAAAAACAGAGCTACCTGGTGCAGCTCTAGATATTTTTAATAACTCTTCTACGGAATCTATAGCAAAAAGACGCACCCCTAATTTATAAGCAATGGCTATATCTGCTTCCTTTTTTATAGTATTACCATAAGAAATTTTTGCAGGAGAGACGCCACAAGATAAAACGCTACGAATTTCAGGAATAGAAGCGGTATCAAAATAAGAACCGTATTTATGTAATAACTCTATTACAGCTCGTTGCGGATTAGCCTTAACTGCATAATAAATTTTATATCCAATAAAAGCCTCTGCATAACTAATATATGTCTGTTCAATCTTCTTAAGATCTAAAACAATATACGGCGTAGGCAGCTTAGGATTATTTTTAATAAAATCTTTTATTGCTGGCACCATAATAGCCCCTCCTTATAAGGCCGACATCATAAATTATTTAAATCCAATAAACAAGCTATTAATACCCATGCGCACAGGCTTATTTTTCAGTTACCCGAATACTGTGTTGCCCCTGAATACCAGTAATATTAAATCCACCCTTTATTAAAAGGTCAAAACTATATTGTCCTGCAGCGGCAGCCCGAAAAGTCCCCTTGTAAATTCCATCATGATTTACATCTTTTATAACGGGAGTGTCATAAGAAGGCGTGTTTACCGGACCATCTCCCATATTTTTACGAACCCTTACGTTAATATCCTTATCTATTATTCTATTACCATATTCATCATTAATGGTAATAGCAATAGTTGTCGGCTGGCCAATCGTTATTTCTGTCGGATTAAAAGTCATAATAGAATTGGCATAATCTGGTACATTATAGCTCGAAATCAATTTTAAACCTATCTGAAACCCCGGAACATCATGAAAATTAATATCTTTAGGCCCTTTATATTGTAGCTGTACATTATAATCACCAGCAATATTTTTGTGGAACGTAGCACTATAAGTATTAGCGCTTTCTTGTGACAGTGTTAATACTTTATCCTCGGCTTGAATTTCTGGACTCCCAGGCTGATGGGTACCAGTAATACGCAGTCTTAATCTATTTTCTATATAACGTAAAGGAATCCTGTCTCTTTTGCCAATAGCTGTAAGTTTTATAGTGGCTTTATTTTTATGATTATTTTCATAATCATTGGCCTCCCTTATTGTAGCATCAGCTTCTAGATTTTTACCATAAGGTATACTTGGCTCGACTATTAGAACAGCTTCTTTATCTTTAAAAGTAATCTCTGGCTCAGGCATGAGGTAAAGCCGATGCTCGCCTACATGCTTAGAGGTATATTTCGCAGTATATTTACCATTACCAACTTCCTTCAACGATAACGTTAATTTATCAAGCTCATCAAAAAAAGAAACGTTTTTCTGATTAAGTAACAATTGCCTATTCTTATCCCTTAATATTGCGGAAATTGTAGTAGCGTACTCTGCATCACCATTATCATAAATAATATCCTTATCTATAGTAAACTCTGACTGCTTTGCATCCGCCTTAGGCGCCACAGCTTCAACATGAACTGATAGTAACCCTTCTATGTCTTCATAAATATTAGAACCAGGCCTTCTATATTGCATCTTTATATTATAATCCGCTATAATCTTACTCTTTAATTCTGCTGTATATACATTGCCATCAGCTTTCAAAGAAGTATAGTTATATAAATTACTAAGTACTTTATGACCCGCTTTGTCTTTTCCCTCTATAACCAAGCGCAGCGATCTAAGTAATCCAGGCAAATCTTCTTGCTCGGCATTTTTAGCAATAAACTTTATAATCGCTGGCGTTGTGTCATCGGCTGGTATTTTGCTAGGCTTTACCGATAATTGCGAATTTCCAACTTTTCCACTAGGTATATTGTCAATAATTTTTATAAAACTTACCGTACGAGCTAAACGCTCATCCTTTTTTGTATTAATTACAGGTACAATCTTATAAGCCACCTGATCTAAAGTACCAAATATCTTGGCAGTGGCATAAAGATTAGAAACATAATGTCCTGGCTCCGTTTCAGTAACTTTATCTGGCTTAAAATGGCTTGACAAATCCTGATATTTAGGACCCGCAGGAGCCAAGCTAAAAGCCACATCAGCTCCCACTACTGGTTTATGGTGCTCATCTAACAATTGAAGATCTAATTTTACCGGAACATAATTCGTCTTCTCTATCAAAGAAGAGCTATTGTAGAATACCTGCGGGGCTGGCGGGACCTTTATAGGTACCTTTTCAGGATTTACCTTGAAAATACGATAAGCTTTTTGGTCCGCAGTCACTTTAATAGTAAACTCTACAGCTGCGGTAGCTTTTTTAGCATCCTTGCCAACTAATTTTATCAAATAATTTTTGGTCGACCTTGAGGTAATTTCTCCAACCGGAGCTGAAACCACTATATCACAAAAAGCATCTGTATTAGAAAAAAGCTTACAATTTTTAGTAGCTATAACTCCCCCATCTTTCTTATATTCATCATCGGTAAATGACAAATCTGGCCCAAGAGCAGAAAAACCAGAGCTACTATGCGCACTAAGCTGCAAAGTTTCGTTAAAACTAGTTTTTCTATCCGCAAGTAAAGGAACGTCTATAATATTTTTTGACAGTTGCAAACTAAAATCAGAAACTTTCTGATATTCCAACACGATATTATTATTACGCTCAACCAGATCATAGCGGCTATTAGCTAAGCGACGCATTTTATCTACCGCACTTGATTTCAATTGATCTGACAAAGCCATGCCAAGCTTATAATTCAATGCAACACCAAGACTCATTTGATTTTTGTTATTCTGATACTTTTTATAAGCAGCGTTAAAAGTAAGTAAAGGCACCGGCGTATAATTAACAGCTAGAGTAACCCCATATGGGTCAGCAAAAAAATCACTTTTCTCTGCAAAAGCTACTTTTTTACCATAATATTTTTCTAGGCCCAATTCGGCCCCCAACTGCGGCAAAGCAGGCAAATAAGCATTAACCCGCAAATCCCAACCACTTGCAGGTCTCGCTGCATATCCTGGTAAAGAAGTAGACTGCTGCCAGTTAGAAATACGTAAATAGCTATTAGCTATTAATTTAAGGTAATCGCGCCAATATTCTAACCCAAATCCCAGCCTTGAATGGCCCCCAGAAAAATCATGGTCAAAAAAACTATTCAATCCAACCATACTAGAACCCATAAAATACCGCCCGCCTATACCCACATTTACCTGTTTACGACCATCAGTAGAATGTACTCCATCTTGAGTAAAGACCAAAAGTCCAGCTTTATCATAAAGCGGTAATAATAATTGCGCCTCAGGAGATAGCGAAGAAAATTGAGCCCCGCTCATAAGGCTTATACGCGCCGTGCCATATTTGCTAAACCAGCTGCTCAATGCCGAGCTAGCAAAAGTCTGCCCCATGCTAACAGCCTGTATCTTAGCGCTATTAATTAGCGCTACCTTAGATTGTGGTGAACTAACAACATTATTAGCCACAGCATTAATATAGGTTATAATTTCTTGCTTGGGTACAGCAGAGCTGGTCTCGTGCTTAATTTGCCTTCTTGCGGGCGAAGTTTTTGGCACAAAAATTTCTTCCCCAGCAACCAAAGTAGGGGAATGCAAAGGATTTATACGATAAAATTCTTTCTGACTCAACTTATATTTGTGGCATAGCTTATATACACTATCACCACGCTGAACAATGTAACCCTTTACAGCAGGCGCAGCTACTTTATTTGTTTTAGCTTCACTGCGGTAAGTATGCATTTGCTTTGCATTAGCTGTATTAATAAAACCACCAGCCATACTAAAGCATAGCATTGAGCTTAGCATAGCCATGATCATGTAAGTAAAGATATAACTTATCTTCATAGCGCTTAACCGTTCAAATATTTAAAAAAGACAACATATACTTACGCGGCTACGGACCATAAATTCACGCTACAATTTTTAATCAGAGTACCCACACAATCTTAATTATTTACTAACTATAAAAATTATTATTTGTAATATAAAGGATATAAGAATAAATTTTCTTAAAAATTGTTGCCTAAATAAAGCGAGAGGGTTTATAAAGTGTACCCTTACCCCCTTCCTCTCTGCAAATTACTGCTATTCAATACATTACCATCGCTATCATATAATAAAATTACAATACCGGCTGCAACTAAAGTCCCTATTAACCTCTCGTGCAATATAACGTCAAATAACAACATCTCTTTAAGGCCAGTAAGCCTTGTCATTTGGTTTTATGAATATCTCAACCCCATTATGCGTACGTACCTATAGGGTTAATTGTAAAGCTTGCAGATACCTGGTTGCAATAACGATCATCGATAACATAGCTTTGTATAATTTCTGCATTAGTTAGTGGATTACAATTATCTAACACCAGATATTTACTAATGTCGTCAATTACACCTACAATACCATCTTCAGAGTCCAGTTGAATAGCATGTACAGAATCATAATTTTTAGAATACTCTATATCTACTATACAGCACAATAATCCACCGAATACCTAATATTATCTAGTAATTATCCCGTGCAGTTTATATTTACGCTCAGGATCAAGCACAGATCCACTCTCCATAACATCAAAATTATACTTTTCACCTGCCCCTACAACAGTTTTAGAAAAAACTTCACACTCATATACACCACCCTCCTCACTCGAAACATACTTACATGTCTGATGCCATTGATTTAAACCATTTGGGTCATCTATTTTTAAGCTTACTTTTTTCAGATCAGTGCCATTACCATATTTATCAATAAGCTTCACCCCAATTTTAGCAGTGTCACCATCACCAACATGATATACGCTATCATTTATAGAAGAGTTAGCTGGCTCCACTGAATTGCCATCAGCGTCCGCAATAATTAGGCTAGGTGTACTCATCGATATGGGAACCCCATCATATGTTACACTTAAATGGTGTTTCCCAGCCTTATAGGTTCTATATTCAACGGTATAATAACTACCACCATTTCCAAAAATACGTGAAGAAAGCCGGAACTGCGGATCGCTAGTCAAATTATCATCCACCAATTTCATATGACTACTGGAAAGATGGGAAAGATCGCCATGGTCCCAAATTTCTAGAGTAAGGTATTTTTTACTGCCATCAGCAGTCGTGCCTACATTATGATCTCTTGGATACATACTACCTCTATATTCATGAGGAGTTACTGTAATTGATGTCATATCCTCCAAATTATCGGCGCCTTGCGCAGCTTTTGTATATCTTAAACCAAGTTTATGTATGCCAGGGGAATTAATTGTAAGGCTTGCTGTTCCCTTGTTACAATAACGATCCTCAGCATCGCCAATACAATTTTGTGTAATTTTTGCATCAGCCGCTGGGTAACCATTATCTAACAATACTAAATCCTTGGTAATATCATCCATTATCGCATGCCCATTACCACCCTTAGTTTGTAAATCAAGGGTAAGATTAATCGCTAATTTACCACTCACATCTAATGTAAGCCACTGCTTTGGATTAGTCAAGCTCATCTTTGAAGGCTTACCCGGGGTATCTGGCCATAATACCACCTTCCAAGCAGTAGGAATTTTATCCGCAGGCGTATCTAGCGCAAAATTAAACTCGTGAGCTGAATCCGGCTCCAATATAGCAGTATTGTTCCATTTAAGATTAAAAGTACAAATACCATTAGCGTCAGAAGTTTGTATGGGAGGCGTAATCGTCCAATCATCAG
>DWDQ01000012.1:0-14630 GCA_018245515.1 Pyrrhopyge guianae | reverse complement strand
TGTGTTCTCCAATTATTTTTACTTTTGATTGGAACAATATGCCAAACTATTATTGCTGAAAGATGTAGCCTTCTAGGTAAAGCAGAGTCAAGGCGCCTAAAATGCCCAAATGTGGCACAATTTTGCAGAAAACTTTGTATATATCACTAATTCTTGTCTTAATCTCTTTCCTGCCCATGAGCAATAGATCGCTTTTGCCCTGAAATAATAGTTTTTCATTTGGGCATTACGGCGCAGGAATTTTTGTTTTCAGAAAAATTCATAATACAGGTGGGTCTTTGCAAGACCATTAGGAATTGACCTTTTGCTAATTTTTGATTAGTTTTAAGAAATCTAAGAGTATGGATCATCAAAACTCTGTTTAGGTAGAAGGTTTGAATGATAAAGCAAAGAACGGCAGCAAAATTGAATGCTATAGATTTATTTGCCGGCTTTGGTGCTTGACTCAGGGAATGCATGATGCTGGTTTTTACACTAGAGTCGCTGTTGAAATAGAAGCTGTCGCAGCAAATGCTTATAAGCTTAATCATCCGGATACACATGTTATCCAAAAGGATATTCGCGATATTAGTGTATATGAAATTAAAGAGTTTCTTGGCGGTAAATATTTGCATCTACTTGCTGGATGCCCCCCATGTCAAGGATTTTCCTCTATTCGTAGATTAAATAGAAAGCAAAATGCCCAAGATGAAAGAAACAGCCTTGTTTTAGAGTATTTTAGAATGGTAAAAGCGTTAAAGCCTTTGACCATTATGATGGAGAATGTCCCCGGGCTTAAAGATTATTATTTATTTAAACATATTGTAGCAGATCTTGAAGCGTTGGGTTATAATCCGAAGATAGAAATTGTGGATGTGCGGGCATACGGAGTGCCGCAAAGTCGCCGCCGGCTTGTAATAGTAGGATCGCTTTTGGGTGATATAAATATTGCCAAACCAAAGGTGAGAAAAGTAACGGTGCGGGATGCAATTTTTGCCTTGGAAACACCAGAAACCACCGAAGATCCGCTTCATAAGATTGTGGCAAAACACACGCCAGACGTAGCTAAGAGAATACAGCTAACGCCTAAAGACGGAGGCAGCTGGAAAGATTTGCCTAAAAAATATATACTGGATTGCCATGAAAGAGAAGGTATTGGCTTTAACGATGTGTATGGCCGTTTGCGCTGGGATGATTACTCAACAACAATTACTGGAGGGTGCCTTAACCCTTCAAAGGGAAGATTTCTGCATCCAGAGCAAGATCGCGTTTTAACACCCAGGGAGGCAGCTCTGCTGCAATCTTTTCCGCCAAACTATAAACTACCAACCGATATATCAAAACAGGCCCTAGTTTTGCTTATAGGAAATGCGCTGCCACCAAAATTTAGTTATTACCAATCTAGGAATATTGCTCGCCACATAAAAAAGCAAATGGCTGAAGGGCATTTAAATATGAGCTTTGATTTTTAGCAAATTGGCCGGAATACGTAAATTAAAGCCCCCCGGCCTTAGCGGCTAGAGGGCTTTGAGCTTTTATGGACATTGTATTAATTATTTCAAAGAGGCTAGATAAGTACGAACCTTTTCACAATAACGCTGAGAAATCGGATTCATCTTCTTTGCACCATAACCAGCATTATACTTTAATATAGTCGTACATGTTTCGCCATGGCCTAATTTTTCTGCCTTTGCTAAATAACGCACACCAAACTTCAAGTTGGTGGCAGGATTATATAGCTCCGTAAGCGGACCATGAAAGCCTAAGCTACGAGCTGTCGTAGGCATTAACTGCATCAGGCCAACTTCACCTGCACTACCGTGTGCATCTACGTTATAGTTACTTTCTGTATGTATAACGGCATGCACTAGATTTACTTGCACATGGTCTGCTTTTGCTAGTTTATTGATTAAACTATCAAAGGGTCTAGGCGTAGTTACAACTTTATTCGTATCTTTTGCAACCGAAAACGCGTTAGCTGCGTTCATTTGAAAACTCGTTAAAGAAACTGCTGCTACAACAGCGGTTGATATAAGTGATTTAATGTTCATATTATGTTCTCCAATTATTTTTACTTTTGATTGGAACTAATATGCCAGAGCAATATCGCGGAAAAATGTGCCCTTTTAGGCAGAAGCATGGTCAGCCCGCTAAAACGCCCTAATGTGGTACAATTAGGCAAAAAACTTATTATTGCCGGCCTTCATGCTTGTTAGCAGCAGACTGTCCCTTACGGGTTCGAGGGCGTAGCGCACTGCATTATTGCTAAGATCAATATTCGTTATATCTGTGCATCGTATATTAGCATCTTCATGGTCCCCTGCATCATTCGTAACTATAAAAATATTACCAACGGAGCTATTCGCATTAATTAAATAAGGCGAATGGGTAGAATAAATTACGTTTACGCCAGGCTTGGCTGATAGTGCTATCAAGGCCTCTAATATTTTTTCCTGTGGGTGTATATGTAAATTACTGGCTGGTTCATCTAACAAAAATATAATACCGTTAGTGTATCTATTTGCTATAATTTCTGTCAATATTTTAAAGCAAAAAAACCATTGGCATCCTTTGCTGCGCTCATTTAGTGCAAAATTTTTAGCCTTGGCTTCCACTTCAATCGTATAGTCAATAATATTATTAGCTTGCTCGTCTAGCTTAATATTAAATCTATCAAAAATTGTTGAATTGCTACCAGTTATATCTTGCCAAGCTGGTCTTATGGTGTGATTTAAATAATCATTCATTGCTGTTATGCGCTGTTTATCTGCATCATTACCTGCAGAGCTATCCCAGTCTATAACGTCTTTTTGGAAAGAAACTTTAGCGTTTGCGGATGAGTTCTTTTTGCTGCTGCCAATCAAGATATCGTTGAATATATCTTGCCAAACCACGTTTTCTTCGGACAATAATAGGCTGTCGACTTTATTTGTTTCTTCGGCTTGCGTTTTTACAAATCTGATTTTTTTAGGAACTTCAAAAATAAAATCCTCACGATAAAGGATATGCGGCAGCCTTTTACGTAAAATTTCAATCACAAGGTCTAAAAATTCACTATTACTTCTTTCATCTATTAAAACCTCTTGGCTCTCTAGCCGATTGCTTACAAAGCTATAGACATAAGTTATCTTTATCCTTTTATCAGTTTCTAACCTCGCCAGGAGCTTATCGAAGAGTTCTCGGCGTTTTTTTGAAGCTTTACCCTGCTCCATTTGCTGTTGAACATATTCTATATCCGCTTGCTCAAAGAAAACGGTAGCGCCCAGCACTATATCGTCGGTAAAATAAACCTGTTTGGGCATAATTTCGTTAAGTTTTTTAAGCTCTAGTTTTTCACTAATAATTGCCCGGTAAATGGTCTCTATAGCTGTTAATATAGTGGTTTTTCCTGACTCATTATTTCCTACCAAGACATAAGGTAAAGATTTGTTGCCTTCAGTCAAGTTTACATCTAGCGGCCCTTCAATGCCTTTGAAATTCTTAATGTGAAAACAATTATATTGCATATACGCCCTATATTATAGATTTTTGAATGAGACACGATATGTGTCAGGCATTATAGCACATCGTTTATGTGGGCTGTCATTTATTTCTTCCTTCACTTTTCTACCTTAGGTCCTTTTTATATTTTAACATCTCCGGTTTATATCCGAGCTGGCCCAAGGCACGTAGCCAACCAATACGTCCTATAGGGCAGATCTCACTCGCATCGTGAATGCGCCCATACTGCTCTAGTTATAGATTCAGCCGCTTTTTGCCTTCTAAAGTCGTGCTAAACTCAGTGGTTAAAAAAGCAATAAACTCTTCTTGTTCGTCTAGAATTAACCACATTTCATGGCGCCCGCTAGTAATATCTTGTAGAATATCTGGTACCGCTATGTCGCCAGGAAAACGGCTAGCTAGTTTTTCCATAGCTTGACCTATTTGCTCTTTATAAGTAAAAAGCCGCGCTAGGCTCCAGTTGCTACAATTGTATAGCTTATATTTCATTTAAATATTTTTACACATGTTGTAGCAATGGCTTGTTAAAATCCTGCAGCCAGCTTCCTCTATCCAGCACTTTTACATTTATTTCTCCCTCATAGCCATAATCCTGAGGGAGTCTAAGATCGTATGTTTTAAAAGATCCTTTGCCCACCGTAGTTGGAAATAAGTAAAAAGAAAAATCTAAATTCTTATCATTGAGTTCTTTTACAATTATATGCCCATAAAATTTATTGATTTTACCCTTTGAACTGTTCGCCAAATGTGCTGCGTAAAGATACATATAGCGTACAAAACTTAATTGCTCAATTTTTAGCGGCTTTTCTCTAATAAAAAAAGCTCTACCGTTAATAGCATCAAGCTTTACCTCCATAACGGGTTTTTTGAATTTATATTTAGAATTTAGCTCTTTCAACTTATCACCGATATCTTGGCTAAATAAGAGTTCAGCTTCATTTTCATCTCTTTTGTAAGTAACTGGAGCCAAGGGTCCCTTGTGGGATTCTATATTAAGATACATTATTATATTCCTTCTCTAGAAAGGCGTGTCGCTAGCTGGTCGGTAACCGCGTGCATTGCCCTCGTGCTCATAGGATCTGGGCGGTTTGCTAGCTCCCTCGCCCTCTTCATGCTTTGGCTTGCTGTCTAGAAATTGTATTTCGCCATGATATTTCTGCAGCACAACTTCAGTCACATATCGATCAACGCCTTCATCTTGCCATTTACGTGTTTGTAATTGCCCTTCTACATAAAGTTTTGAGCCCTTTTTTACATAATTCTCTACAAACTTCGCTAGAGCATTATTAAATACGACAATTTTATGCCACTGCGTGCGTGATTGCACCTCGCCTTGCTTGTCCTTCCACTTTTCTGTGGTAGCTAAGCTAAAATTTGCTATTTTCTCACCAGTGTTATTTTGCTTTATCTTTATATCTTGGCCAACATTGCCAATCAACGAAACCTTGTTTAAATTCCCTGCCATTATGAATTTTCCTCAAGCATTTTTTCTATATCTGCTGGTTCAAGCCGGCTTTTGTAATATTTAAAAGCATTAAAAGGTATTTCTTTTTCCTGCGCCATATGAGTGATTAATGCGTTGACTATAAAGTGCATGCTAAGGCCTTGCTTTCTAGCTATAGAATGAGCCATAATCAACGACTTTTCGGACACGCATTCCAAATGGTCTATTTTATCTTTGTTTTGCTTGATCAGCTCCCTAATAGCGCTGCCATACTCTGCCAAGACCACAATATCTATTCCTATTGAAATTATTAAGAGTATTAAAATAACTACACTAAGCATTGCTTTTTCCTTTATTAAAATGTTCGTATAAATGCCCTAGCGCTATACGTAGCGGTCCTATCAAATCGTCGCTATCGTTATTATCAATCACGATTATCTGCATAGCTTTAATCGCCAACGGGGCATTTTTACTAACGTCCTCTAACGCGTACATTGTTTGTTTATAGCGCTCGCTAATTGCGTTAAGAATATCTAGCCTTTCCTCTTCACTAGCCGACCCTATGCCATCATTATGGTAAACAGCGCTTGGATACCCCTTTGCTCTGAAATAATCATTGTGCAACTTAAAGAAATACTCTGCTGCTGAATGTTCCAAAGGCGATATGTTACCTTTGAGCAACAAGCGACCAACGGCGCTAATGCTACGCGGGTCTTTTGCCATTTCTACGCTGATACCTAAATGCCTGGCTCTAAGCTCAATAGCGCGTGCAATTGCGGCTTTGTTTTTTATATTGCCCACCCAAATCGTTACCTTGTTTCTTTAAGTGCTTGGGAATAAGTTTGTAACCCTGCATAGCGTCTTATAGTATGCGCAGCTTGGTTCATTTTTTCTTCTATCTTGTCGCAATAGCTTGCTAACTCGGGCGCTGGCGGAAGAAAACGCTTGTCTTTTGCTGGCGTTCTTCCTTTAAGATGATCAAACATCATTTTCTTAATGGTATAGCTAGAATAGCCAATTAATGATAATGCGTATCCCTCTGCTGACTCCTCAGTTAATGCGCTTGTTGGTATCATTACGCTTGACAGCATTCGAAAAGCATTGGCTATTTCTTCGATCGTTGCTTTTTGCGCTAGGATTTCTTCTACAGCTGCGGCTCGCTTTAGTATTGCGTCTTTTTCTCTTGTTGTTGGCTCATGTCCGTCACGAAATACGCGTAGATATGACCGGGCTGGACTCGCTACCGTTCTATTTATCAAATCCGCAGCTATAGCCGCGCTCTCCGAGTTTAAGGGTGCATCCAGGCTTGATAATCTGGCTTATGCGCTATGTAATTATCCAAGCCTTCAAGGATTTCTGCTATAGAGTGTTTTTTCCCAGCTTTAATAAAGGCTGCTTTGGCTTTATTCGTTTTTAGCGGATAGGTATGCCAAAATTGCTCAAACATTTGTGGTAGGAATATCTTTTCAAAATACGCCTGCTCTTCTTTTTTGCTTGGCGTGTATGCGCCTTCGCCGATAGAGCATTCATCTGGGTCAAAGCCTTTCGAAGCTAATAACTCGGCAATATTATCAACGGTCTCTTCCGAGAGATTTTCTTTTTCCGTCAGCTCCAACATTACGTCTAGCCCTGCTTGGCCTGGTTGAAGGATAATTTCATGGCCTTCAACTGTGCCAAGATAAGTTGTAGTTTCTGCGCATTCTGACATTGTGACCACCTCAATTTCTGCTTCTATGATGGGCTCTTTTTTATCTGCGTATTTGTCGATAATGCTTTGCTGTGGCTCGCTATAAACATTGTAATCATGGGCTTTTAGCCAGCCTTTTTTAGAGCGTTTCATTACATGCTCCATATAGCCTGCTTGTTTTAATTCGGTGATTGTATTGTAGGTTTTGTTGCGCCCTATTTGTAGATTCTTGCGCAGGTCCCAAACCTTCACCACCCAGTTTTCAGGCTTTGAAAGTAAATACTGCATCATAGCTTTTGCTATAGCGCTCAGCTCAGAATTGATAATGGTATTAGAAAGAGCGGTATAATTTGTAGAAACATGGTTCTTTTTAATCATCGCTTACCTTTCTTTCACCTTTTTGTGCAACAATATCATCCTTGGATGGTTGTTCGGTATTATCAACGTACCAATCCGAAGGACGAACATATCCATCAGTTGCCTTTTCTATTTTTAAAATGATTTCTGGTCGAGGGAGCCGCTCCCCTCGTATGTACTTAGAAATAGCATCCCTGGTTACCTTTAGGTTTATGGCAAAATTTGCTTGCGAAATTTTATGGTTATGTAAGTAAAGCTGTAATTTGTTCATATTTTTATGTGTACATTATGTATTGCTATAAGTCAAGAAATTAATTTAATATTAATACTAATTGTATGTTGTTTTTTGTTAATAATTATTTAAACAATGAGTCATGAATACGTTACTTGAATTAAGAAAAGCAAAAGGCCTTAGCCAAGCTAGACTTGCTGTTTTGGCCAATACTACTCCTGGGCAAATAAAGCATCTAGAGAAGGGTGTCCGAAAATTCACAAAAGAATGGGCAGAGCGGATAGCGCCTCATTTGGGCATTACTGCTCAAGAATTGCTGTTTCCAGATGATTCAGCTAACTATTCTAAAAAAAGCATTCTAGGGCAAAATACATCAGGTGTGCCTATCCTGCTTCAGTTAAGCAATAAAGAATGGATAGAGAATCTAGGGGATATTGAGGAGCTTGCAAATAGTAATCTAAACTCATTTGATTTGAAGAGTGACAAAAAATTGTTTGCGGTAAGGCTGTTGCTGGATTTGCAGAATGGTTTAGCAAGATTAAATGAGCTGGCAATTTGCGTGCCTATAGCACAAGGCGATATCTCTGAGTTAGCTAATAACGATATAATCTTGATCAAGACAGCTTTACCAAACACAAATTTGGCTAAATACAGTTTATACTGGCTATATCTTAAAGCGGGAAGTACTGAAATAGAATTGCAGAACTGTTTTATTAACGCAGAAGAGGATAAAATAAAGCTAGATGTTACGGATATGCAAAATATTACTATAAAAGCTAAGGTTTGCTATTTCGTCAGATTGCCGCAATAAGCTTTTTGCTTTTTAATAAATTTTATTTATAGATTTACAGTATGCTTACGTTAAAAAAATTGAGAGTAATTAATAATTTGACCCAGGTACAATTGGCTAAACTTGTCGAAGCGTCGTATGGGCAAATAAGAAAATTAGAGGCTGGAAAGAGAAAGCTGACAAAGGAATGGGCTGAGAGAATAGCACCTCATTTGGGCGTTACTGCTCAAGAATTGCTGTTTCCGAGTGATTTGGTTGAATGTTCCACTAAAAAGGTTTTACGAAAAAATACATCAAGTGTTCCTATCCTGCTTCAGCTTAGCAATAAAGAATGGATAGAAAATTTTGACGATATTTGGGAAATCAAGAAAAACACCTTAAGCTCATTTGATTCAAAGTACGATAAAAAACTTTTCGCAGTAAAATTATTATTTGCCCTACAAAAAGATTTAGCCAAACCAAGCGATTTAGCGATGTGTATGCCGATTACAGAAGGCGATATTGCAGATTTATCGAATAACGATATAGTATTAACTAAAATACCGCTGCCGAATACCAGCTTGGTTAAGTGCAGCTTCTACAGGCTTCATCTTAAAGCTAGTAGTCACGAGCTAGAGCTACATAATTGCTTTGTTAATGCAGAGTCTGAAAAAATAATACTGGATGTTAATAAAACGAAAGACATAGTGATAGTAGCTAAAGTTTGTTACTTCGTAAGATTGCCTCAGTAGACACTATCCAAAATAAGCGCCATTTGCCGCATATAATTCTGGCGAATAGTGGAGAATTACTCATATGGCCTCCATCTTGCTTCATTTTGATGCCTTATTTTGAATATTAGCTAATATTTAATCATATAGCTATTTCAAGATCTACAGCTACCTAAAAAAGTAAAATCTATTAAATTTCAAACTTTTTATATATTTTTATAATATTATGAATGTAATGAATAATATTATATCAGTACTTAGTTATTATATATAGACAACTACTTCCCTAGGGTAGGGAAATAGTTAAACATGCAGGAAGACTACTTCCCTACCCTGAGGTAACAGCGTCGAATAGCCCTATTTATTTTCTGTGATTTATTGAGATATTTTGCTAAAAAACCACATACAATTTTTGCTAGCCTATTGACTCAGAGTTTGATAGTAACTTGTAGGAATATTAGTTAATGACACAAAAAACGAAATTCATGATTACAATGTTTACCGTTGAATCGCAACAGAGAATCATTGATAAATACGCTGAAAAATAGAACAATAATTGTGCAAAAATTGAGGGCCGCCTCTTGTCAAAGCCATAAGATTACCACCTTTTGAGTTACTTATTCATTTTTTGTGATGAGGTTATTTAACAAAAAAGCCTTGCCTTACTTGGGTTTACAAGCCTAAAAGTAATTTTGTATTTTTCTTACTAGCTGCTTGACTTGATTTTATACCTAGAGTAGCTTTTCTATTAGTAGACAATTTAAAGGAGTGCTAGGTAATGATACAAAGATACAACAACACGTCCACTAGTTCTAGTGATTTTCGACAATCAAATCTCAGTGACCCAGCTAAAATTATCTTAATGTATTTATTGCCAGAGTTTGAAAATCCACATTTTAGCTTAGAAGATATTTTAAAATTCTTCCGGGTAAAGCGGGAGAAGGTTTGCGAGCTAATAGAGGAGTTGAAACAGAGAGGATATCTCGAGCAAATGGTTATAAGGCCTTCTGAAGACAGCCCTTCAAAGTTTCGTTATTATAATGCTTACCCTAAGCCACAGCAACGAATCATCAACAGATATGCTGGTAAAGTTAAGCGGCAAGTCGCAAAAACAGAGGGCGAAGCAAGCGTAATCCCAGAGTGTAGCTTGTCTTGATAATAAGCTAACAGATTAAATCCCTTGCTATGTAAGGGAGGTCTGTAACTTGGATGATTTGCGCGCGCGCCCATTCGGCTTCATGAAGTGGCGTAATGAAGCTTGATATCAAGCTGCGAAATCACTGTGTTTTCATCTGGTTATTTATTTCTTATTTGATAAACTAGGTAGGCAAGCTTTGCTTGTTTTATTCTCGATGTCAATAAGAGCTACTTTGTCTTTGCTCGGATGAGAAAAATAAAATTTTGCTGCTAAACATGCCAACCCTAAAAGTATACCAATAATATATTTAGATAAATCCATAATAGATTGCTTTAGTGGCGTTACATCTGCATGTGGTTAAAATACTTTTTCTGCCTTTTTGCAATATTCAAAAATGTGCGAATCTGGTATTAAGCAACCTTCACCAGCTATCTTGATAGCTTCATCCCAGGGCGATCCTTTAATATGTGTATGATTAGTAAGTTGAGCTGCTGTCCAATTTTTACAGCTATCAAAAACATATTCAATTGCCTCTCTGCCTTCTTTAGTTAAATCTGGAGAAAGAAATCCTACAACTGTATTTACTGGATTGCGTCCATAACTACTTATAGAATAATATAATTCAGGGATGATAGGACCATAAGGCCAAGCCTCTACTTTATTATTAATTAGGGGTTTTTCAAATCTATATAAGCTGTATGCGTGTGCTAAATATACGAGTTTAATAAGCTTCAAGGGGGTAAAAGGTTCGATTCCTTCTTCCTTAGCTTTTTCTACAAATGCTTGCGCAATAGCTCTACTGTCTTGCATTTTAAGTTATTTCCGATCTTTATGTGGATAAGCTTAATTTATTTAAGCTTATTGGGGCGCTTGAGCTAAAATTCTGTATATGATAAGCTTCATAAGCTAGATATCATTGAAACGTAAGGTAAAAGTTATGCGTTATATCGCAATTGATTATTCAGATACATTATTTTTGTATGAATTAAACAAGAATCGTCTAAGTACAAACGACGCAAAAAAATCTAAAATAATTGGCTATATAGAGTTTAAATATGAAGGTAAATCAGCATGTATTTACAAAGAAAACACTCATGTTGAAAATTTTGATATCTTAGCGTGCATTTATAAAGCGCTATCTAATATAACATGTAAATATGGTAATTCTGCAGCAGGAAGTCTGATGGAATATGCTTATATTATAGGAATAGAATATAAGGAGATGCTAGCCCTTAAATGGACAGCGCTAATGACACCAGATAATTCTATAGCTAGCGCTCTTGAAAAAATACTTTTGCATGTCTCAATGGATAGCAAACAATTAATTATACACCTAGCTATTGCAGACAATGATATAACAGGCGTTACTTTGAATCACCATGACATAACACTTGATGAGTGGTTTAAAATAAGACCTCTTATTGCTGAGAAGTTGCCTAAACTATGCTCTAAAGCGGTAGTTAATAATAAGCCGCGTGGGCTAGATTTTAAAAAAACTTATACCCTTGGTGACCCTCATGTTTTTGAAAAAGATAATATCATTCAATATGACATACTCTTCAAAGACGGCAATTATCCAGAAGAAAAAATTAATAAAGCACAGACAGTTGTTAAATTCATTCAAAAATGCTCCACCTGGGTATTATTGCGCGGTATGTCTTTTCTTATATTTCTTAAAAGGATTCTTCTTAATCCTGGATTTTTTCAAAATCTATTTGCCAGTGCATCAGGGCTCTGGATACTTCAAAATATCTCAAAATTTAACTGGTGGCACTTGTTTTAGTTTATGATGGTTAAGGAAAATAAAGAATCATTGCGGGTCTCACCTAAGGCTTTATTAGATTTTGAGGTATAACAGCGGGCATTTGTCGCTCCTAGCTATACATGATTTGGTGTAGTAAACTTTATTTTTAAGAGTATATTAGTAAGTACTTTTTGAGTGATGGCGATAAAATGTTAGGCTAACCCGAATAATGGCTTCAATGTTAATGGGCTATGGCTATTCCAGTAAAGAAAATAAAAAATTATAGCTGTTATGATTATAGGCCCAATTAGCGTTTCTCCTATCTCAGAGTCTTTATTTATAATGCTAATAAATATTAGCGAAACTAGTATGCTAATCCAAATGAAAGATATTATAATTAACGTTATATGCAGTATATGTATGGCTGCAGGGGATGTTTCTAAAAACTTAAAAAGTAAAGCTCCACAAATTACAGCTAGAATCTGCATAAATTTTTTATCCTTTTCCATGAATGGCTCTGCTTAAGGTGCAAGTGATTCTATCATAGAAAATCTCTTTGTTTAAAAATAATACAAAATATATATTTTTTGTATTAACATGTGTGTATACATAATGTCTGTTATTACTCATTATCACATTACGCGAGACTCTACGGATGACCTGATGTGGTGGTGAATGGAATAAGCAGAAAGTAGAAACATGAGCAATATAATAGTTAAGGACAATGAAGCGCTAACAATAAGAATGTGGCGCGACAGACATGGATGCGAGTCAAAAGCAGTTCTGACCCTAACCGTGACAAATGAAGAGCAGGATATAGAGTCGATAACTACCCTACTAGAATATCTACCTGATATCGTTGCAGATAACAGCGTGAATATCCATTCAATCTGCGTCCAGAAAGAAAATGGACAGAAAAAAGATCTAAGCGAAGAGCTAGCTGCGTATTACGTAAGTTGCCGAGACTTTGAAGAAGACGCAAACCATCACGATTACATATTAAACAGTGAAGCCTTTGAGCAATTCCTACATAGAGACCCCTTCTATAACGAAAATGATGAGCATCGCTTAACAGCCATCGATTTAGGCCTTGGCTCATACTTCCGGAGTTACTAAAATGTTGCAAGACGGTATATATTTTAATTTAAACGAAGACGAATATCATAAAGACCTCGCCCTGGGTTCAACAAACCTGAAAATGCTGCTAGGGAACCCAGAGGATTATTGGTATGACAAATTCAAAGAATCCCGTGCTGAGACCCCGGCCATGACTTATGGACGCCAAATACATAAATGCATCCTTGAAGGTGTAGAGGCCTTTAGCGAAACATATGCATCATATGAAGGCAACTTAAACACTAAAGCTGGCAAAGAAGCGTTTGAGCTCGCTAAAGCAACTGGAAAAACTCCAATAAAGCTAGATGAGTTCAATAAAATCTTGAGCGTAAATACACAAATAAAACAAGACCCCAGCATCGACAGAATATTCAAAAAAGGCATTGCCGAAATATCAGTAATCTGGACCGATGAGAAAACAGGCATAAGATTTAAAGCACGGTTCGACTATCTTCGTAAAAATTCTATCATAGACTTAAAAACATTGAGCAATCCAAATAATAAACCGATGCATATAGCGGTGAAAGATGCAATCGCAGGCTTTAACTATATAGTCTCTGCCGCACACTATATTAATGCGCGCTGGCAAATGAGCCGCCTTTTTAAAACAGACAAGCTATTTGGTGAGGGAAATAAAGAGCTGTTACAGTCAATAATCGACACTGAATATTTTGGCTTTATCTTCGTGTTTTGGAAAAAATCATTAGCCCCGATAGCCCGTTGCGTGCAGCTATCACCAGAAAACAAGGCCTTTGCCCTAGCCAATAAGCAAATCTTAAAGGCCATAAAAAAATACCAAGATTATTACGCAGAGTTTGGCTTGAGTGAAGATAAAGAATGGCGCAGAGATACGAGAATAGAAGAATTGGACATTTACACCCTACCAACATGGTTTCAATATCAAAATAACGAGGCCTATAATGCAAACTGAATTAGTACCGCACGAAATTTCTTATGCCGTAGCCGTGCAACGAGCAAATTTTGAATCACAGCTAGAATTAGCGCAGAAATATAAGCGCAACATGTCATTCGTGCAAAATAGAATATTTAGCCTGGCCACGTTAGATGCAGAAACAGCGGATGAATGCGTGTATGCCCTGCCGCGTGCCGGCAAAACCATTGAAGGCGCGAGCATAAGATTTGCTGAAATCGTAAAATCTGCCTATGGCAATTGTCGCGTAGCTACGCAAATCCTAGAGCTTAATATCAAACAGGGCTATATCTTGGCCCAAGCCGTTTTTGAAGATATCGAAGCTAATACTATAGAATATGAAACGATAAGACGGCGTATCACCAGCAAAAATGAGGATATGATAAATGTACATTGCAATGTCGCTTTGTCAATCGCGCGGCGAAATGTAATCTTAAAGGCTATTCCGCGTCCTTTGTGGAACCAAGCCTTCCAAGCCGTGCTGAAAACTCGTAGCGGCGAGCAAGCGCCATTAGAAGAATCGCGCAAAAAAGCTATAGATGCAATGTTAAGCTTAGGGTTAACTGAGCCGCAAATATTCGAGCTACTCGGCGTGGCCTCGATAGTTGAAATAACTGGGCAAGATGTACAAACAATGCGTGGCTATTACCGAGGCATCAAAAATGGCGAGCTTACAATTGAAGATTTAATGCCAGCCGCTATTGTACAAGCCACAACCCCAATAACAAATTTAGTTGATATGGAGGAAGCATAATGGAAAAGTTAATGGAAGAGCTAACAAACAAAATAAAAGATGCGGGAACCCGCCGCTTTACGATATCCTGCACACTGGAATTTGAAGATACAGAGCAAAATATAGCAATAGTGCCAAAATCCACCTTAAAGGCAGCGAGCTCGCTATAAGCCATGGAAGTATTATACGGCAGCTTAAACTGGTTGATAAATGAATATAAAAAAAGTCGTGACTGGCAAGAATATTCACCGGCCACCAAGAAGCAAAG
>DWDQ01000011.1:0-17666 GCA_018245515.1 Pyrrhopyge guianae | reverse complement strand
CTGAAGCCAAACATCCAGAAACGAGCATTCCAAAAGCCATAAATACCATACCCTTTAGAATTATCTTTTTTTATGTGTTAACCATAGGTGTTTTAATTAGTATATATCCTTGGGACCAGATAGGCATAGATGGCAGCCCATTTGTAACCATTTGCGAAGCCTTAGGGATTCACTCTGCTGCTAATATACTAAATGTTATTGTAATCACCGCTGCCGTCTCGTCACTGAATAGCGTTATTTATGGCGCCAGCCGCATGATATACAGTCTAGCAGAAGAAGGCCATGCATTAAAACATTTAAATAAATTGAGCGAAAAAGGTGTACCGATATATGCAATTTTCGTTATGCTGAGCGTTTTAGTTTCTGGCGTATTATTTAATTATTTCAATCACGAAGGTCTTTTCGTTATAATAGCAAATATAGTTGGGTTAATCTCTATAGCCAGCTGGTTTATGATTGTACTAGCACAGTTATTGATGCGAGCTAAGATGACAGCACAAGAAAAAGCAAATTTAAAATACCCAGTACCATTATGGCCAATTACCAGCATACTAACGCTATTATTCCTTAGCTTTATCATGGTACTCATAGCCATTCATCAGGTAAACGCACTTTTCTATGGACTTTGCTGGATTTTTAGTTTGGTTGCCATATATTTCAGTATCAAGCATTTAGATAAAACTGGCCGCTTCGTACACAAAGTAGCTAGGACTTAAACATAAAAAAGAAAGCATGTTAGAAATAACATGCTTTCTTAAGCTTATGGGTGTAGTAAGCACCCTACACTTTATGAGTTTAGTCTGGTGAGCCCGGAGGGACTTGAACCCCCAACCAAGCGGTTATGAGCCGCTGGCTCTAACCAATTGAGCTACAGGCCCAAACCAGTTTTATCTTTTACCCTAATTTAATTACCTTTACAAGTAAAAAATTACAAATTCTTGTAATTTATTTAATTTTTATTATATTCCATATCATTAAAGAAATATAACTGTTTAAAGGCTTGCTTATGAAACCTCATGTTTTTCTTACTATCTGTGCTGCTGCATACACACTAAGCGCAAATAAATCTTGGGCTGCTAACGACATTCCAGCCATTGTTGTACATGCCAATGGCGAAGCAAGCGCTATGCCAAACCAGGCCATTTTAGAGCTGGGAGTTAGCAGCCATGCAAAGACCGCACAGGCCGCACTATCTAACAATAATACGGCTATGAATAGCATAGTGGAGGCTCTACAAAAACAACATATCGCCAAAGCAGATATGCAAACATCGCAATTATCGCTATATGAAACAAATCAATCAACAAAAAATGACGAAAATCCTACATATAGCTATAATATAGAAAGCCATTTGACTGTTCTCGTTCGCGATTTAGCTAATTTAGCAAAAATCTATGACACAGCTATAGAACATGGCGCGAATCAAAGCGGAGAACTTTCTTTTAGTAACAACAAAAAAGATATCTTCTTACAAGCAGCAAGAACTAAAGCAGTGCAAATAGCCAGAAATAAGGCAGAAACACTAGCCAAAGCAGCTGGGGTAAAGTTAGGCCAGATTTTAAATATAACAGAAAACTTGGGCGATAATTATCCCCTATCTACCAGCAGAGCCATGGCTTTGTCCAGCACCTCTTCTAATTTACCCCCAGTGGAAAGTGGGCAAATAAATTATAAAGTCTCTGTAACCATGTCTTTCGCTATAAAACAAGGTTCAGTATTAGTCGAGCAGCGTTAATTAACTACTAAATTTATAATAACTCTCCGCTTATATGATTCAAATATTCTTCTTCACTATCTATGCTGTCTTCTGTAGCAGTGATTCTATCTTTCGCCGATATTTTAGCTTCATGCACAGTTCGGCAATCGCCTGAGAGCAAAGGATGCCACCATTCTAAATCTTCACCCCGGAATATTTTAAGATAAGCACAAGTTTTAGGCAACCAACTAATTTGCTCCAATAAAGTATAATTTAATTTTATACAATCATTAACAAACTTATGTCTTTGCAAATAGTTTTTACATTTGCAGCTTTCGGAGTCCAACAATTTACAAGATATGGTAGTTAAAAATATCTTTCCAGTATCTTCATCTTCTAGCTTATGCATGCAACACTGGCCACAGCCATCGCAAAGCTGCTCCCATTCGCTTTCACTCATATCTTCAAGTTTTTTATTTTTCCAAAAAAACTTATCTTGTGACATAAAGTTACGAATCTAAAAAGCTGCGTAATTTCCTTGAGCGACTCGGATGCTTTAATTTACGTAATGCTTTGGCTTCAATCTGCCTAATGCGTTCTCTGGTTACAGAAAATTGCTGCCCCACTTCTTCCAAGGTATGGTCGGTATTCATACCAATACCAAACCGCATACGCAACACACGCTCTTCCCGCGGGGTTAACGAAGCTAGCACCCTCGTAGTTGTGTCGCGCAAATTCGACTGTATTGCTAAATCAATCGGCAGTAGCGCATTTTTATCTTCAATGAAATCTCCAAGATTAGAATCTTCGTCATCTCCCAGTGGCGTCTCTAAGGAAATTGGCTCTTTGGCAATTTTTAACACTTTGCGTACTTTTTCAAGTGGCATATTAAGCTTACTTGCCAATTCTTCTGGTGTGGGCTCTCTACCAATTTCGTTAAGTATCTGGCGTCCAGTACGCCCTATTTTATTTATTGTTTCTATCATATGCACGGGGATACGTATAGTTCTGGCTTGGTCTGCAATACAACGCGTTACAGCTTGGCGTATCCACCAACAGGCATAGGTAGAAAATTTATAGCCGCGCCTATATTCAAATTTATCTACAGCCTTCATCAACCCAATATTACCTTCTTGAATCAAATCCAAAAATTGCAATCCACGGTTAGTATATTTTTTAGCAATAGAGATAACTAAGCGCAAATTGGCTTCCACCATTTCTTTTTTTGCCAAACTTGCTTCTTGCTCGCCTTTTTGTACCTGCATAACTATACGCCGAAATTCGGATAAAGAGATGTCAGTTTCATCAACAAGCTCTTTTATATCAGCACGTATTTCAGCTATATGGTGCTCTTGCGCAGTAACAAACTCCCGCCATTTTGGATTTGGCAGATTTTTTACATAATCTATCCAATTTGGGTCAACTTCATGGCCTTGATAATGTTGCAAAAACTCCTCATGGCCGATAGAATACTCTGCAGCAAGCCGTTTTAAACGCCCTTCTTTTTGAACAAGATCCTTATTTATAGCATATAACTGTTCTACCAACGCATCTATGCGCGCCTGATTAAGAGAAAGGGATTTAACAGCGCGAACAAGCTGTAATTTAAGTTCATTAAATTCTTTTTGCTGCACTGGATTTAGCGTGCATTTTTCCGGTGACTTAAAAGAAGAAGGTGATACAATTTGCTGCAAAACATGTAGTTTTTCATAAGCTTCTGCAATAAAGTCCAAAGTTTTCATAACTTTTGGCAAGAGCTGCTCTTCCATAGCAGCAAAAGACATGTTTACGTCGTCTTCGTCATCCTCTAAACTTTCCTCCGACTCGTCTCGGTCAAAATTTGGCTTAAAAGAAACATTTTTATTATCCGCTACTGGGTCGTCCTCGCAGCCACATTTAGCTTCCGGACCTGCATACATGGTTTCTAAGTCAATAATTTCTCGCAAAAAGATATTTTGCCTCTTCAATTGATCACGCCAGATAATGATAGCTTGAAAGGTTAATGGACTTTGGCATAGCCCAGATATCATAGTTTCGCGTCCAGCTTCAATACGCTTGGCTATTGCGATCTCACCCTCACGAGATAATAATTCAACATTCCCCATATCCCGTAGATACATACGAACCGGGTCATCAGTACGATCTAAATTTTCTGTTTTCTTATCTAAAGTTAAATCACGACTGCCAGCTGATATTAACTCATTTGAAGAAGATTCAGACTCTAATTCTGCCTCATCATCTACTACATTAATGCCCATATCAGAAAATATAGACATAGTATCTTCTATTTGATCAGGATTTATCGCACCTGAAGGGAAAAGGCTATTCAACTCGTCTATGACAACGTATCCACGTTTCTTCGCCAATTTTATAAGCTTGTTAACCCTATTTTGCGTTAGCTCAGAGCTCATCGCTTTTTCATCCATTTTGGTCTGTTGTTCATCATTTTTCAAATTGCTATCCAACTTAGCTTTACTTACCATACACGAGTTACTCCAAAAACATCCACTGCCACTAAAATATACATATATTGCACTAATACATATTGTAAACCAAAATTATACCTCTTCAATAAAGGTTTTTTCAGCTTCAAACAATAATTTTTTTATATTTGCCAAAGTTTTATATAAATCAAGATCTTCAATCATCATACGCTTAGCTATATCCTCTAATTGTAAATTTATATTATGTGCTCTCATATAAAGATGTAAGGCCTGGTCTAAAATATCGCTACTATCAATTTGCATTAAATCTATACCTACTTTTTTCGCCAATTGCGCTACCTCTGCTACAAACTTTGCCTCACAATGTTTTTCCAGCAATTTCTTAAATATTTCTGGCTCGAAGAGCTGACCATCTTCGCTAATAAGCTCTAACATATGCCTATGTAATTTACTAAGCCTAGCGTCGGTAAATTGTAAATTCGCTAATTGCTCAAATTTTTCACGCCATAAAATAGGGGCATTTAACAACAATGATAAAATCATCTTTTCTCGTAAAAATAAATTTTTGCTCAATTGCTGCGTAGCATTCTGTAACGCTGAAAACGCAACATTTGGCGCCCTATTTTGCTTCGACCCCTTGCGCAGATTATAAAATAGGTCACGCAATCTTGCCTTAATCGTTTGGAAATAGTGGCTGCGCAGCGTAGTATCCTGAATTAGATTTACAGTTTGCGTCAAGCGATGCTCTAACCCCGCACATTTTTCTGGCGTATCAAGCGCCACTCCGTTAACCTCCCGTTCCCATAATAATTCTATCAGAGGCTTGGCTTGTGCCAAACATTGCTGCATCGCCTCTATACCACTAGTTTTAATCAATTCATCAGGATCCATTGCATTGGGTAACAGCACAAAACGCAACGATACATCTTTATTCAACAAAGGCATTACTTTATCGATAACTCTATAAGCAGCCCGCAAACCAGCCGCATCTCCGTCAAAACACACTATTGGATGCTTAGAGCTTTGCCAAATTAACGATATATGCTCTGTTGTTAGCGAAGTGCCTAAAGGAGCCACCGCATTTTCAAAACCAACCTTATGCAAGGCTATAACATCCATATAACCCTCTACTATCAGCAAAGAGGATAATAATTCATTCTGCATCTTTTGGCGACGACAAAAATCCCGCGCAGCTCGCAAATTGTACACTATTTTACTTTTATGAAATAGCTCAGTTTCCGGAGAATTTATATATTTCGCCCGCACATCATTACTTAAAGACCGACCACCAAATCCTACAATTCTTGCCCGTAAATCCTTAATGGGAAAAGTAATTCTACCCCGAAATCTTTCATAATTCTGCTCATCCTCTTCCGAGGCAATCACTAACCCCGCTGCCTGCATTTGCTCAACGCTTACTCCATTGGCTTTAAGATAGCTTTGCAAACTACCTTTAGCTTCTGGCGCGTAGCCCAAACCAAATTGCTTACATATATTTGTATCTAATCCTCGATTTTGCAAATATTCGCGAATATTCTCTTGTTTCGCCTCATAAAGCTGTGATTCAAAAAAAATACAAGCTTTAGCTAAAACATCATAAAGATCTATTCGCTTTTTTTCTTCCTCTCTATCTTCTAATGAAATGCTAGGTAATTGCAACCCAGCCATCTCTGCCAATTTGGCAACAGCCTGGGCAAACGACAATCCTTCCGTCTTCATAATAAAACTAAAGATATCACCGCTTTCGCCACAACCAAAACAGTGATACGAAGCTCTTTCATCTTGATAACGAAAACTTGGCGTTTTTTCATGATGAAAAGGACAGCATGCCCAGTAATCTCCACGATTACTCTTGCTTTTTCGCTTATCAAATGTTACTTTTTCGCCTATAACGCGCGATATAGTTAAGCGGGCTTTGATGTCGTTTAAGAAATTATGGGAAAAGCGCATACAAGATCTTCATTAATACTTACCTAATATATATATTATATCTTGTTAAAAAATACTAGTGCTTTATATAATTGCCTATGAATCTAGGCTTCAAAAAATACAACATTAATCTGCAGGAGATACAAAAATGGATGACAAAAGTATAGGTTGGCTAGCCGCTATTATAATAGGTGGTCTAGCAGGTTGGATGGCGCAACGCATGATGCACACAAACACTGGCATATTTTTAAACATTATCTTGGGTATTGTCGGCGCTTCTATTGCTACCTTTGTCCTAGGTATGATTGGTGTGCATTTTGCAGGATGGTTTGGCTATTTAATAGCTGGCTTCATCGGGGCATGCGCACTTATATTCATCGGCCGTCAACTAGGTCTTTAAAATAGTTACCCCCTAGCGCTGCCATGTAGCTAGGGGGCTTTTCCCTGCCAAGCGAGTATTTTCCCAAGCACGCAGCCAAGCGCAATAAAACTTCCAAAACAACCTTGATTTTTTACTAAAAATCGCTATTCCTTATGTCTTGTGAAAAATCTGCAATAGGCATAAAATGACCGCTTATGAGATGCTATGTATTATAGGACTTGGTTTAATAGGTTGGGTGGCGCATAGAATTATGCATACCCATACTGGCATATTTTTAAATATTGTCTTGGTTTTTGTTGGTAGCTTGGTTGGTGCCTTTGGTTTATATATACTTGGTTTTGAAGGCAGAACCCTAGGGCTCCTTGAAAGACACCTTAGAGAATTCGTCGTTTCTATCATCAGCACATGTGCACTTATATTCATACTCCGCAAATTAGGGCTCACTCTCTAGCCACAAATTAAACTTTTGCGCTAGACTTGACCTTTTGTTAAAAAAGCGTTAAACTCCTTAACTTAGCCATACAATATATTTTTAAACAATTAGCTGGGTTAGAACACTAACTTCTCTTGGCTGCGGAAGCACCTGCGCTCTAACCTTTGTGGAGATTATTTTGACCGATATGAACCTAGCAGAAAATGTCTTGCCCTGGTCTACAACCCCCACTACAGCACGGCTTATTTTAGCAAATGGTCAGGTGATTGAAGGCAAAGGGCTGGGAACAACTGGTGCAAGGCTTGGCGAAATATGTTTTAATACCGCTATAACTGGCTATCAAGAGATATTAACGGACCCATCCTACCTAGAACAAATTGTTCTTTTTACCTTTCCTCATATAGGCAATGTAGGGGCGAATAATCATGATATTGAAGATTTAATACCACAAAAAAAACATGGCGCTATAGGGGCGATAATGAAAGCTGACATCAGCGATCCTTCAAACTATCGTGCCGTACAAGATTTAAATCAATGGCTAAAAGAACGTGGCATTATCGCTATATGCAACGTAGATACACGGGCTTTAACCCATTATCTAAAGCAAAATGGCACTGTTAATGCTATAATTGCCCATGATAACAGTGGCGAATTTAGTGAAAATGGTCCCTTCTGCACTAAAGTCTTACATGAAAGACTAAAAAAATGGTCTGGCCTAGAGGGCTTGGATTTAGCTATAGAAGCTGGAGCCACCGAGCATGATAAATGGCAAGAGAGCCAATGGTCTTGGGAATCGCACGATTACTCCGCTATAAATACAAGCACTGATTCAAAGCTACATATTGTCGTAATTGATTACGGCATAAAGCGTAATATTTTACGGTTACTAAAAAATTTAGGCGCTAATATAACATTAGTATCCCCACAAACCAGCGCGCAGAAGATTTTAAACTTAAAGCCAGATGGCATATTTTTATCCAACGGCCCGGGCGATCCAGCAGCTACAGCTAGCTATGCCGTACCAACTATACAGAAACTTATAGAAAGTAACTTACCTATATTTGGCATTTGTTTAGGGCATCAATTATTAGCTCTTTCTGTAAAAGCAAAGACCATAAAAATGCATCAAGGCCATCACGGTGCGAATCATCCAGTCCAAGATTGCCAAACTGGCAAAGTGGAAATAGTTTCAATGAATCATGGTTTTGCTGTGGACCCCAGCAGCCTACCAGCAAATGTTATACAAACCCATATATCTTTATTTGATGGTACAAATTGTGGCCTTGCCTTTGTAAACAAACCTATTTTTTCAGTACAACACCACCCAGAAGCATCGCCAGGGCCACAAGATAGCCATTATCTCTTTGAAAAATTTAAAACCTATATAAATAATTACTCCAGCTCTAGGAAAAACAATGCCAAAGCGTAATGATATAAAATCTATATTAATAATAGGCGCTGGTCCCATTGTAATTGGACAGGCCTGTGAATTTGACTATTCTGGAGCCCAGGCTTGCAAAGCACTACGCGAAGAAGGCTATAGAGTTATCTTAGTAAATTCAAATCCAGCTACCATAATGACAGATCCGGAATTGGCCGATGCTACCTATATTGAACCGGTAACACCAGAAATTGTAGCAAAAATTATAGAAAAAGAGCGACCAGACGCTTTATTGCCTACCATGGGTGGGCAAACCGCATTAAACACAGCACTATCGCTTAAACGCATGGGGGTTTTAGAACGATATAATGTAGAAATGATTGGCGCGAATGCACAGGCGATAGATAAAGCCGAAGATCGAGCTTTATTTCGTGAAGCAATGCAAAAAATTGGACTAGACACGCCGCGCTCAATGCTAGCTAACGCAACTGAAATAAAAGAACAAGACAGAGCTTTTTATGAGGCAAAAAAAACAGAATTAAAAACTTTGCTAAAAGGCGCAGAGCAACATACTGCCTTAGAGACACTAGAACAAGAATGGCGCAGTAACGAAACAAAGAGAAAAAAATCCTATATGGCTTATGCAATAGCTAAAGCCAGCGAGGCTTTGGAGGTAATAGGACTTCCCGCTATAATTCGCCCCTCTTTTACCTTAGGCGGCACTGGCGGCGGTATTGCCTATAATCGCAGTGAGTTTTTTGAAATAGTTGAAAGTGGTCTAGAGGCCTCCCCCACCACTGAGGTACTTATAGAAGAAAGCGTCTTGGGTTGGAAAGAATATGAAATGGAGGTAGTCCGAGATAGCAATGATAATTGCATAATAGTATGCTCCATCGAAAATATTGACCCCATGGGTATACATACTGGTGATTCGATAACAGTAGCGCCAGCAATGACGTTAACCGATAAAGAATATCAAAGAATGCGCAACGCTTCTATTGCAGTATTGCGTGAAATCGGCGTAGAAACTGGTGGATCTAATGTGCAATTTGCTGTGAATCCTGAAAATGGTAAGCTAATAGTTATCGAAATGAACCCTAGAGTTTCAAGATCTTCAGCCTTAGCTTCAAAAGCTACTGGATTTCCCATTGCAAAAATAGCAGCAAAATTAGCTGTAGGCTATACATTAGACGAATTAAAAAATGATATAACAGGGGGAGCGACTCCTGCTTCTTTTGAGCCATCTATAGATTATATAGTTACAAAAATCCCACGCTTTACCTTTGAAAAATTTCCTGGGTCCTCTAGTACCTTAGGCACGTCTATGAAATCTGTTGGCGAGGTAATGGCAATAGGCCGTAGCTTTGCAGAATCACTGCAAAAAGCTCTATGTGGGCTCGAAACTAAACTTTCCGGGTTTGATGAGATAGCCTTGCCGCCTCATGAAGCTGGAGAAGAAAAAAATATTATCTTAGCGGAAATAGCAAAGATCACCCCAGATAGATTAAGATATATAGCGCAAGCTATACGTATGCAAATTTCCTTGGAGGAAATATATCAAATCACCAAAATCGATCCTTGGTTCTTAAAACAAATAGAGCAAATCATCCATACCGAACAACGTATAATAAAGTATGGCTTGCCACAAAACGCTGAACTTTTGTTAGAGTTAAAAGCCATGGGATTTAGCGATCAAAGGTTAGCAACACTCAGTAATAATAGTATAGCTTATGTAAAAGACCTGCGTAATAAAACAGGCATTCAGCCAGTATTCAAGCGCATAGATAGCTGTGCAGGTGAATTTAATAGCTCTACAGCTTATATGTACTCTACCTATGAAGCTAAATTTTTAGGACAATTCAACTCAGAAGCCAACATTAGCAGCCGTAAAAAAGTAATCATCTTAGGCGGTGGCCCAAATCGCATAGGCCAAGGCATAGAGTTTGATTATTGTTGTTGTCACGCAGCTTTTGCGCTACGCGAAATGGACATTGAAGCCATTATGATAAACTGCAACCCAGAAACAGTATCAACCGACTATGACACTTCAGACCGTTTATATTTTGAGCCTTTAACTATCGAACATGTATTAAATATTTTAGAATTAGAAAAACAAAAGGGCGAATTACTAGGTGTGATAGTACAATTTGGTGGACAAACTCCCTTAAATTTAGCTAAAGCCATAGAAGCCGCAGGGATTCCTATTATAGGCACCCAACCACTAGCCATTGACTTAGCCGAAGATCGCGACCAATTTCAAAAATTATTATCTCGCCTAAAACTAACTCAACCTAAAAACGGCATAAGCTGGTCCGTAAAAGAAGCTTATGCCCTACCAAAAACACTTGGTTTTCCTGTCATCGTACGGCCTTCGTATGTTTTAGGCGGTAGAGCTATGCAAGTTTTACACAGCGAAAAAGAATTGCAACACTATATAGATAACACACTAATAGCACTCATACCAGAAGAGATAAAAAGTAAGTTCAAAAATAACTTACATAGACAAATAGATGGATTATTAAGCACAAATCCTCTATTGTTCGATAGCTATTTGACAGATGCTACTGAACTAGATGTAGATTGCTTAGCTGATGGCAAGGACTGCTGCATCGTAGGCATAATGCAACATATAGAAGAAGCTGGTATCCACTCTGGTGATTCTGCTTGCGCGTTGCCTCCTTATAATTTAGCCAAAGATGTTGTTGAGCGCGTAACAGAACATGCTAAAGCTTTAGCTAAGGCTTTGGATATTATAGGGTTTATGAATATACAATTCGCTATAAAAAACGATGTGATATATATTTTAGAGGTTAATCCACGCGCATCTAGAACTGTGCCTTTTGTTGCTAAAGCTATTGGAGTTCCATTAGCAAAAATTGCTACAAGAATCATGGTTGGAGAAAATATAGAGCAAGCTATGAAAGCTTATGGCAAAAAAAATGAAAATTTTGAGCAAAGCCATATAGCGGTAAAAGAGGCAGTGTTTCCTTTTGCACGCTTCACCAATACCGACACCTTATTAGGCCCAGAAATGCGTTCTACAGGTGAAGTTATGGGAATTGACTATAGCTTTCCCCTAGCCTTTGCCAAAGCCCAAATAGGTGCTGGCGCCAAATTGCCCAAAACAGGAACTATATTTGTATCTGTAACTAATAAAGATAAAAAATCAATTTTGCCAGCAGTAAGAATACTTGCTAATTGCGGATTTAATATAATCGCAACAACAGGTACACAGAAATATTTAGAAGAAAATGGTATTCTAGCAAAAAAAATTAATAAGGTATTCGAAGGCCATCCCCACATAGAGGATGCCATACGCAATTACCAAATAGATTTAATGTTTAATACGACCAACAGTGCTAGCAGTATCTCTGATTCAAAATCCCTACGCCGAGCCGCTTTATTACAAAAGATTCCTTATTATACAACTATAGCAGGCGCAAATGCAGCAAGCCAAGCGATTATAGCACTTAAAGAAAATGAATTAACCGTTCGGCCGTTGCAAGATTATTTTAAATACGCCCAAGTTTAGTTTAGTGTTATTATTTCTTTCTTACCACGCTGATATTGTTCCCACATGGTTTTATATAAACTCTCTAGGTTTTTAGTAAATAGCTCTGAGTTATATAAAGGAGCAGTTTTTAAATTCTTTTTCATTTCAGCTTTTACAGCGCGCAAAAGGTCTTTGTTGGTACCCAAAGCATAAGCCAAAGAATAAGCTTCCTCAATATTATGAGCTACCAATTGCGAGCAATTATTGGCGGTAACTACACTGGCAGAAACGCGAGAAGGAAAAGTGTGGCCTATTTGTGCAATCAATGGCACGCAAGCGGCCATAAGATCACTGGCAGTAGTATGAGATGTGCAAGGAAAAGAATCAAAAGCAATATCAGCAAGACTTAATCGCAACCGATGAGTAAGCATTTCTACCTTAGGAGCAAAAATTATACGCTTTGCATGAATTCCACGCTTTTCCGCTTCAAGTAAAATATTTTTACATGTTAATAAATGGTCAGGCTTTAGCAACCATAATACTGAATCCGGTACATCTCTCAACACCCTACACCAATAATCAAATTGCCGCGGATGTAACTTCGCTATTTGATTAAAGCTGCAATAAACAATTTTATCTTCTGGAAGCCCTACCATATCACGCGTAATATCAGCTTCAAATAAAATACTATTATCATTTGGCTGATAGCAATGCGGCATATATGCCAGTGTTTCACTAAAAAATGGAGCATGTTCTATTGGTGTTACAATAGGATCTGTAATTATATAATCGGCTAATCTTTCAACGCCAAAAGTATTCGGAAACCCTAACCAATTTACTACTATAGGAGCTGGCCGTAAAGCCGATACAGCCGTGCCGCTATTTTTAGTATAGCCTTTTAAATCTACCAGAATATGTATGTTTTCATCTTTAATCAATTTTGCCTTTTCATGTATAGACAAATGCGAAATACGATGGCGCTTTACATTCATTTCTTCTATACGTTTTCCATAGATACTATCTCGATCTTCATAAGAATTAAGTATAAATAAATGAATCTCAAACTCTGTACTATCGTGCAATTCCAATACTCTACTCAATAAAAGCATAGTCGCATGAGTAAAAAAGTCTGAAGACAGATAACCTATCTTTAACGGTCCCTTTTTTTGCATAGGCACTTTACGATCAAAACCTTCGACTAAAGCTGGCTGATCCAAGCCAAATCCATACCCTATCTCTGCAGATTTTTTTACAAGATGTCCCAATTCTTCCTGTGTAAAAGCCGGTATTTGTATAGAGGTAAAAGCCAAAACCGGGCTATAATCAAACTTTCCAGCTCGAAAATCAGATACAAATAACTCATCTGTCTCTTCTATAGAGTCCCAAAAAGCCATCTCTCTGGCTAAACTAGTAATCAAACCCCATTTTTTTAACTCAATAAAATAATAAAGAGCTTTATCATCGCTGTCACAATTTATAAACGCACGGGCAAAATCGTTTAGCAAATCATAATCTGAAGGATGGTGTTTAATAGCATCTTGCAACAGAGTTTCAAGTTTTTTAATATCTCTTGCATCTTCATGAATTTCCAATAAAGATTCATAGAATCTCCTGTCTCTGCGCACATTTAAGCCTTTTCTGAAATATTCTTCAGCCCTCGAATCATCCTTAAGTTCCTTATAGCCCAAACCGAGTAAATAATATAACGCAAGACGTGCACGGCGATTTTTAAGTTTTAACAATGTTTCTTCTGCCAGAATAATAGCTTCTGAATATTTTTTTTCATTAAATAATTTATCTATCTGCGTTACAGCTCTAATATTTCCAACTGCCATTATGCGCTCCAAACCTTTTAAACAAATAAGAACATACTACTAACATTACCTTTTGCTACGCTTACCATTGTCAAAAATTTTACTTGCAGAGAAAAATAAAATATGATAATCATAGTCATATTTAAAAAAATAAATATTTATAAGGAGTTATTAATGTTAAAAAAGCACAATTTAGTACTTTATGCAAGTATAAGCCTAGCAAGTTTTATTTGCTTGCCCTATGGAGCAAATGCTGGTGAAACGCCCATCGGCAAGCCCCAAATGTGCGGTGGAATGGAAATCGGTGCTGTTTATCTGCAACCTATAGAAATGATGCCTAAAGGTATGATGACGCCAGTAGAAAAATCTGATGTACATCTAGAAGCTGACATACACGCTGTTGAGCACAATAAAAATGGCTTTCCAGAAGGATGGTGGATTCCATATTTAGGCATAGATTATGAATTGAAAAAGGATGGACTTGCCGAAGCTAAAAAAGGCCCGCTAATGGCTATGGTTGCTAATGATGGCCCACATTATGGGGACAATATTAAGTTAATGGGACCCGGCAAATATCACTTAACCCTTACTATTTTACCTCCAGATCACAAAGGTGAATTTGGTCGTCATATCGATAAAGAAACAGGTGTGGCGCCATTTTTTAATAAATGCGTAACGCATTATGATTTCGTTTACGCTGGCACTGGTAAAAAAGGTGGATATTAATAAGCAAAGTTTGAGTATAATAAAATGGCAAACAAGTGGATATATATTTTATTAACAACTAGCTTATATCTGCTTGCGCCAAATTATGCTATGGCCAACAAGCCAGCTGTTTATAATTTAGAGATAAAGGATGGTGTTTTTACACCTCCCTTTATCTCTGTTCCAGCTCACCAACGTATTAAGATTATTATAAAAAACACTGGAACCTCGCCAGCAGAATTTGAAAATTTATCGCTAATTGTAGAAAAAACTTTAGGTTCTGGGGTTCAATCCTTCGCTATCATACCGCCGTTGCGCCCAGGAACCTATAAATTTATCGACGAATTTCATAGTAATATGAATGGTTTTAAAATTAATGCAAAATAAAATACAGGCTTAATATCATGCAAATTATGGAAGCTCCATTATTTATCGTTTGGCGCGAAAGCGTCGAAGCTCTATTGGTTATCGCTATATTATATAATTGGTTACGAAAAGAAAACCTAACTCATTATACTAACCGTTTATGGTATGGCACAGGCCTTGGGTTATTAATAGCTGCAATTTTAGCTGGTATATTTTGGCTGGCCAGTAATTGGTATGGCGGCGCTGGCGGAGAATGGATGTTTACTATAATGATGGCTGTTGCTGCTCTACTAATTTTACAAATGGTAGTATGGATGCATAGAAATGGTAAACATATGAAAAGCCGCTTAGAAGAGCAAGCTCAAAAAAGCTTAGCAAAATCACAAGGCTGGGGACTGATGCTGATCACAACTCTCGCCGTTGCTAGAGAAGGCAGTGAAACAGTAGTATTCTTGTCCGGTATTGGCGCTCAACAAGTTGGCGGCAGCTTGGCGTATTTCATATTAGGAGCTATTATTGGCTTGTGCTTAGCCTTATTATCCTTTTGGTTATTGCAGAAATTTGCCAATGCTATTTCATGGCGATATTTCTTTCTTATAAGTGAAATTGCACTGCTGCTAATAGGTGGCGGGTTATTTGTTAGTGCCTTCGATAAAGCTTCCGGGCAATTAGCTGACTATAATATTCCGGATTGGTTTTACAACTTTATGGCCAATCCCATATGGAACAGTTCTCAGATATTACAAGACAACAGTACCTTAACTGGCCTTACCGGATATCATGCCTCGCCTTCATTAATGCAGATCTCTGCCCTAGTACTCTTTTGGGTAAGCGCTATCCTTTTCTGCAGTTATAGCAATAGGAAAACGTAAAGGACTATAGTTAATTCTTATGTTAACACTTAAGAGCACCTTACTGAATCGGTTTGGTGCCTTTTTGCAAAAGCATCAGCGCTTTATCAGATGGCTGCAATGGGTTATAATAATAGCCTATTTTATATTACTTATTGTGCCTAGCTGCATGGATTTGCCTCCATATAGCGCTAATATTTTTAATAATCTTGCTATTTTTGCCAAATTTATTTTTTGGGGTTTATGGTGGCCCGGGGTTATTTTATCTATGTTGGTCCTAGGCCGCTTTTGGTGTGGGATTTTCTGTCCCGAAGGCGCTTTATCAGAAATTGCTAGCGAAAAATTAAGCCGCGGCCATACAATACCAAGATGGATAAAATGGAAAGGTTGGCCATTTTTGGCTTTTGCACTAACTACTATATATGGGCAATTAATAAGCGTTTATGATTATGCAAAACCAGCTTTATTGATCTTAGGCGGATCTACGTTGGCTGCTATAATCATAGGCATTTATTATGGACAAAGAGGCACTAGAGTTTGGTGCCGCTACCTGTGCCCAGTAAATGGTGTATTTAATTTATTATCACGTTTAGCCCCCATCAGCTTTAAAACAGACATAGAAAAATGGGCTAATTATACAGACACTCACACAGCAAATTTTCGCTGTGCTCCCATGATAAATATACATCAACTTCAAGGCGTTTCTGCTTGCCATATGTGTGGTCGCTGCGATGGCTTTCGCAACAGTGTAAATTTAACATCCAGATCGGTAAATGAAGAAATAGTTAGCTTAGGCGCACTAAAAACTACCAGCTGGGATCGTATCTTGCTTACCTACGGTATGATTGCTTTAGCCATAGGCGCTTTTACCTGGACAAAAAATCCTCATTTCATACCTTATAAACAAGCTTTAGCCGAATGGCTTATAAACCACAATATTTTATGGCCTTTAAATGCCAATGCGCCCTGGTGGGCGTTAACAAATTATCCCAGCCTTGGGGATAAATTTACATGGTTAGACGGGTTTTGTATCATCAGCTATATACTTATATATTGCATAATTCTGGGTGGCTTCTTAAACCTTATACTGCGACTTGTTTATTATACAGCTAAGAAAAAAATATTAATAGATCATTTTTCTATGGCGCTGCTACCGTTAGCTTTTGCCGGACTTTTCCTAGGATTAAGCAGCACTAGCATAAATTTATTGAATTTTTCTGGCATAGCTCTCCCTTGCGTTAATTTTTTACGTTCGATAATATTGGCCTTATGTGGGCTATGGAGCATATATTTAGCTATACAAATCTTACAGCGCTATAAATTATCAACATTTATCTTAACCAAATGCCTGATAGCATTCCTACCAGCCCCGACCGCTATAATAGCAATATGGGGCTATATGTTTTGGATTTGGTAAATATTCCCTTGAACTTTTCTAAAAATTTAGTAAACTTATTGGGGTACACTTGAAATGATAAGCTACATATACGGGAATAAAACATGGCGTTTATAGCTGAAAAACTTGCATCCATTAAACCTTCTGCTACGATCGCCGTTGCGCAAAAAGCTAGAGAGCTACAACAAGCTGGGGTAGACGTTATCGGCTTAGGCACTGGTGAACCAGATTTTGACACGCCGGATAATATAAAGCTTGCCGCGATAAAAGCTATACAAGCTGGCAAAACTAAATATACACCAATAGCTGGCGTGCTAGAACTACGCCAAGCTATTGCAAAAAAATTCGAAAGAGAAAATAGCCTAAATTACACGCCAGAGCAAATTATTGTAGGAACGGGTGGCAAACAAATATTATTTAATGCGCTTATGGCCACATTAAATGATGGAGACGAAGTAATAATACCGACCCCCTATTGGGTTAGTTACCCAGAAATGGTAGGCTTAAATGGCGGAGTTTCAGTGTTTTTACACACAAAGGCTGAAAATAACTATAAAATCGATTTAAACGCTTTAGAAAGTTTAATTAATAATAAGACAAAATGGTTCATTTTTAATACACCATCTAACCCAACCGGGGTTGCCTATAGCTATAATGAACTAAAAAACTTAACAAATCTCTTATTAAAGTACCCACACCTACATATTCTTTGCGATGATATGTATGAACATCTTATTTATGATAATTTTGAGTTTTTCACCTTAGCACAAGTAGAG
>DWDQ01000010.1:0-23881 GCA_018245515.1 Pyrrhopyge guianae | reverse complement strand
ATGAAGATGTAAACTATAAAGTACTGAACAATAAAGACGGAAAATACGCATGGAGACCACTTCAGCTTATTAACCCAGCGCTTTATGTCTCATTGGTGCATAAAATCACGTCTGAAGAAAATTGGCAGCACATTAAGGAGCGTTTTGCATTATTTTCAGAAAATAAGAAAATTGAGTGTGTCAGTATACCGCGCCAATCGCTTACAGAGAATTCTAATAAAGCTGAACAAATTTCAAATTGGTGGCAACATATTGAGCAACGATCGATTGAGCTGGCGTTAGATTATTCATGTCTTGCACATACCGATCTTACAGATTGTTACGGTGCAATTTACACACATTCGGTGGCATGGGCCGTTCATGACAAAAAGGAGGCAAAAAAAAACCGCGGAGACGATACGCTTCTAGGAAACAAAATAGATAGTCATTTACTAGACATGTCCCATGGGCAAACGAACGGCATTCCACAAGGGTCAACCTTAATGGACTTTATAGCTGAAATGGTTTTAGGTTACGCCGATCTACAGCTAACAGAGCGCTTAAAGGACAAAACCATTGCAGATTATAAAATTTTAAGATATCGCGATGATTACCGTATTTTCTCTAACTCTTCCATTGCTAACGATCTCATCATAAAATGTCTTACTGAGGTCATGATTGATTTAGGACTTAAATTAAATGCCGAGAAAACAAGTGCATCAACGAATGTCATTAAAGGAGCAATCAAAGCGGATAAACTATATTGGATGCAGCAAAAGCAAACAGAAAGAGATCTACAAAAGCACCTTCTAATTATTCATGATCTTTCTATTAAGTTTCCTAATTGCGGAAGCTTGTCCACTGCTCTCAAGGATTTTTACAATAAGCTTAGAAAACGTAAAAAAATTAATAATAACATAATACCATTGTTAAGCATCATAACTGATATAGCGCATAAAAACCCCAGAACTTATCCATACTCCGCTGCTATTATTAGCTTGTTGTTGAAATTTGCACAGAACGAGTCACAGAAAGATGATTTGCTTAACAAAATTGTAAAGAAATTTGAAGATATCCCAAATACAGGACATTTAGATATTTGGCTCCAACGTGTGGTGCTGGGGATTAAGCGGGATATGATATTTCAGGAAAGTCTATGCAGGCTAGCAGCAGGTGAGGCAGTCGATATTTGGACTAATGAATGGCTGGAAGTGGAAGAAAGCCTAAAAAACAAAATCGATTTTTCGTCCATAGTTGATAAAGATATCATAGCTAATTTGCCTGAAATTATTACGCAAGATGAAGTTGCCTTATTTAAAAATGAATTTACTAGCGCTGGGTAACTTGTCGCGCTCGCCGAAGGAGAAAAGATATGCCAGAACAAACTAAACCTATCGCGGAGTCAAACCACTTTATAATACTTGATAAATATACGCAAAAATGGGAAACCAATGGCGGGTATCAGAGTGAGGCTGATTTGGAGCGCGAGCTCATTCAGGACTTAGTTAAGCAGGGTTATGAATTTATGCCTGCCCTGACAACGCTGGACGCTATGCTTGCCAATGTGCGGGTACAGTTGCAAGGCTTAAACAATGTTCAATTTACAGATGCGGAATGGGCGCGATTTGTTGAAACATTTCTTGATAAGCCGAGCGACGGCATTGTCGATAAGACCCGTAAAATCCATGATGATTATATCCATGATTTTGTGTTTGATGATGGGCGCATTCAGAACATCTATTTGGTCGATAAAGCGAATGTTTCCCGCAACAAAGTGCAGGTGATTAAGCAGTTTGAGCAAACGGGAAGCCATGCCAACCGCTATGATGTGACGATTTTGGTGAATGGTCTGCCGTTGGTGCAAATTGAGCTGAAAAAGCGTGGCGTGGCCATTCGCGAAGCCTTTAACCAAATTCACCGCTATAGCAAGGAAAGCTTCAACAGCGATCACTCGCTTTATAAATATTTGCAGTTATTTGTGATCTCGAACGGAACAGATACGCGTTATTTTGCCAACACAACCCAGCGCAATAAAAACAGCTTTGATTTTACGATGAATTGGGCAAAGGCGGATAATAGCCTGATCAAGGATTTGAAGGGTTTTACCGCTACATTCTTCCAGAAAAATACATTGCTTAATGTGCTTTTGCATTATTCGGTTTTTGATATCAGCAACACCCTACTGGTAATGCGCCCTTATCAGATTGCGGCGACTGAACGTATTATGTGGAAGATTAAAAGCTCCTATCAGGCGAAGAATTGGAGCAATGCAGACAGTGGCGGCTATATCTGGCATACGACGGGATCAGGGAAAACGTTAACCAGTTTTAAGGCGGCACGTTTGGCGATGGAGCTTGATTTTATCGATAAAGTATTCTTTGTGGTCGACAGAAAAGACCTCGATTATCAAACCATGAAAGAATACCAGCGTTTTTCACCTGATAGTGTTAACGGTTCGGACAGCACAGCAGGCTTAAAGCGTAATATTGATAAAGATGATAACAAAATCATTGTTACGACGATCCAAAAGCTTAATAACCTAATGAAGAGTGAAAATGATCTCGCAATTTACAATAAGCAGGTCGTATTCATTTTTGATGAGTGTCACCGTAGCCAATTCGGCGAAGCGCAGAAAAATCTCAATAAAAAGTTTAAGCGTTTTTATCAGTTTGGCTTTACTGGCACCCCTATTTTCCCTCAAAATGCGCTGGGAGCAGATACAACTGCCAGCGTGTTTGGGCGTGAGCTGCATTCATATGTGATTACCGATGCTATTCGTGATGAAAAAGTCCTAAAATTCAAAGTAGACTACAATGATGTGCGCCCGAAATTTAAAGACATTGAAACAGAGCAGGATGAGAAAAAACTGAATGCGGCAGAAAATAAAAAGGCGTTGCTTCACCCTGAGCGTATCCGTGAAATTTCGCAATATATCCTAAATAGTTTCCGCCAGAAGACCCATCGCTTGCAGGGTAACAATAAAGGTTTCAATGCCATGTTTGCGGTAAATAGTGTTGATGCGGCAAAAATCTATTATGAAACGCTAAATAACCTACAAACAAATAGTGACAAGCCGATTAAGATTGCAACCATCTTCTCATTCAATGCAAATGAAGAACAAGATGCCGTCGGTGATATCCCTGATGAGAGTTTTGATATCTCCGCTATGAACAGCAGTGCCAAGGAATTCTTGAGCGCAGCCATCAATGACTACAATGCATTCTTTAAAACCAATTTCAGCGTTGATAGTAAAGGATTCCAGAACTATTACCGTGACTTGGCTAAACGGGTAAAATCTCAAGAAATTGATTTGCTAATCGTTGTTGGCATGTTCCTAACTGGGTTTGATGCACCGACACTAAACACATTATTCGTTGATAAAAACCTGCGCTATCATGGTTTAATGCAGGCATATTCACGTACGAACCGTATTTACGATGCGACAAAAACCTTTGGTAATATCGTGACCTTCCGTGACCTGGAACAGGCAACTATTGATGCCATTACCTTGTTTGGTGACAAGAACACCAAGAATGTGGTTTTGGAAAAAAGTTATAAAGAGTATATGGAAGGCTTTAGTGATGCTTCTTCGGGCGAGGCTCGTCGCGGTTTTATCGATGTCGTCACTGAACTAGAACAACGCTTCCCTAACCCTGACCAGATTGTCAAAGAGGCGGATAAAAAAGACTTTACCAAATTGTTTGGCGAATATCTACGCTTAGAGAATATACTACAAAACTACGATGAATTTGCCAGCTTGAAGGCGCTCCAGTCGGTTGATTTGAATGATCCAAAAGCTGTAAAAGCATTTCAAGAAAAATACTACGTAAGTGATGATGATCTGGCAACCTTGAAAGCAATCAAACTACCTGCAGACCGTAAAATTCAGGATTACAGATCCACATATAACGATATTAGAGATTGGCTGCGCAATGAAAAAACTGCAAATGAAAAAGAGAAATCAACTATCGACTGGGATGATGTTGTATTTGAGGTCGATTTGCTCAAATCTCAAGAAATCAACCTTGATTACATCTTGGAACAAATTTTTGAGACTAATAAAAAGGTAAAAGATAAGGCCACACTGATTGAAGATGTGCGGCGTATAATTCGCTCCAGTATCGGCAACCGTGCTAAAGAGAGCCTGCTGGTTGATTTTATCAATCAAACCGATCTTAATAAGATTGGCGATGAAGCTAGCATTATTGATGCCTTTTTCGCCTTCGCTCAAACGGAAAAACGCCGAGAGGCAGACGAGTTGATTAGCTCTGAGAATCTTGCTGTAGAACCCGCAAAGCGTTATATCACCACCTCAATCCGGCGTGAGTTTGCCAGCGAAAATGGTACAGAGCTGAATTCTATCCTGCCAAAAATGAGCCCTTTAAACCCAGAATACCTAACAAAAAAACAAACGGTCTTCCAAAAAATATCATTGTTTGTTGAAAAGTTTAAAGGTGTTGGTGGGGAAATTTAAATTAGGAAATCATTGATGGTTCTTACAAACATAAAGTGCTGAAATTCACGGTTATACTATAGCGTTCCCACCGCTAGGCATGAACATTACTACGGTGCTGGTAGGCTGTTTTGCACCTTTCGCCGCTCTCACTCTCAAATGTTTGCGGTTGGGATATGAATACTCTGAAGCGAAAAGACGTCCAATCAAACTTCTCTCAACATATTGCTTTGACGCATTATTGGATGACAATCTTGTTGCTGCACTCCTGCGCGGTCATGTCAGAGGAACACCTGTTTGATATGTCTATTTGAAACTTGCAAACCGCGTTTTTATGAAAATTCGTTTGCGATTAATGGCGGAGAGAAAGGGATTCGAACCCTTGATACGGTTTCCCGCATACACGCGTTCCAGGCGTGCGCCTTCAACCACTCGGCCACCTCTCCAAATTACCCAACTACACATATAGATAAATTATTTATAAAATGCAACATTTTTTCTCCTAAGACATTATAAGAAAGTAATCGCAAACGGAGATAATCATGATAACACGCCTTGGGCGGGCTCTAGCCTTTTTGCTATCCATATGTAGCATAATGATAGGCGTGATTGATATACAGCAATCATTAACCAGCAAGCATATCGTTTATACGGATAGTTGGAGCCTTATTTACCTTATCATGAGCAAACATCCCAACATAATATCGTGGCATATTGACCCAAATAATGCATTATTACGAGTGCCAATAGCCATAATATTAGCCCTGCTAAGTTTGAGCCTGTATGGGTTACTGCCTTTAAATACCAAAAGGCACTTTGCTGCACAATTTTAAAGCTAATCTACCAATGCGGTGGCTTAGTTATAGCGATTTGTCCCAACGAAGATTCCTCTAGCAGGCGCAGTTTATCATTAAGTTTTTTTAAAGAATTGCTTTGGCTAGTCATAATTTTCCACTGCTCGAGCACTAAATGTGATAACTCATCTACGCTGCGTTGCAATTGCATCAAATGTAATTGCGTATCAATTAACTGCTCATTTAACGATTCTATCTCCATAGTCAAGCTCCTACTACGTTTAACAAGCTATTCATTGGCTTTAACAGCCTAGCCGTTATTTTATCACTTTCTTTGCTTGATTTTTAGCACATTTATAGATAAATATAATTATATTGTGAATATTAGTTTTAATATTCCTAGCGGCCGCATTAGCTCAGTTGGTAGAGCACATCATTCGTAATGATGGGGTCGTTGGTTCGAGTCCGACATGCGGCACCATTGTAGGCGTTTCAAGGTATAGCGTTTAATTAATGAATAGCCATATAGGATTTATAAATGCACAGCCAGCAACTTAGTTATAAAGAAATATTCAATAATATTGACCAAGGTGGTGACACCCCTGCTGCCAGCTCTGCAGCCTCGAATCCTATTTTTGCTGACATCAATAACCAATTGCAAAATATGCTGGGCAAAATAAATAATTTTGATGAAGCAAATAAACTTGAAAACTCTACAATAGTAAAAAACTATGATATGGCCCATGAAGATATAAAAATTATAAATGAAAAATTAGACAACATCAGCATAGCACTTTTAGCAGAATATGAAGCCAGAAAAGAAATAAGCTCACAGATTTTAGCAAAATTAACTTTTTTAACAGAAGAGCTTATGCAGCTAAAAAAACTACAATCACAAGATCAACCAGCAGAACCAGTTAGCGCGCCCAACCCTAAAAACTGGCAAGATTCCCTAACACAATTATTCAGCGATGATAATAATTTACCGCCTTTTGACCCGCATCCATATCAAGACCCATTGAGCAAAGATGGCGCCAACAGGCTCATTAAACGAGCTACAACTTATCAAAAGGCAATAAAAGGAGAACGATTAAAAGCTATTTAAAAAAATTGTTTAGCTAATTTTAATTTTTGTCCCTGATAGTTTGATCCACTATCTAGCCCATAGAGCTTTTGCGGTACGGTTAGCATAGGCTCAAATAGCAATTTACCAATTATTTGTTTGTGCGACAACATAAATGGCACTTCATGGCTACGCATTTCAAGCACAGCTCGACTTTTCCCCATTTCTCCTAAGCCAAAGCCCGGGTCAAAAAATCCGGCATAATGCACGCGAAACTCACCTATTAACGGGTCAAATGGAATCATTTCTGCTGCTAGGCTACAGCCTATCTCTACATATTCATACGAAGCCAAAATGTAAAACTGATCTGGTTCTAAAATAAGCTCATTAGAGCTATTATACAAAGGTTCCCAGAATTCATTTATGTCATACGACGCTACTTTATCTACATCTATGGCGTTGGTATGTCTTTTAGCTCGATAGCCCATTAGCTCACTAGATAAATCCACGCGCAATGGCAAATCATCAATTAATATCCTACTAACGCTGGGTTCTATAATTTTACGAAACCGCAATTGACTAAGTCTTGAGCCAGTTCTAACCAATATAGGAAAAGTACGCGGACAAATCTCTAAATATAAGCACCCCTTATATCCCCTTACAATTTTATCAAAACATTCAGTAAAATCGCTTATAACACGTGTAAACACATCCAAACGCCCCGTAGAACTCTTAGGATTCGCTATCGCGGCAATAGCTTGCGGTAAATTAAGCTCTTCTAACAATGGAACGATATAAACACCATTTGTTTCCAGAACAGCCCCTTGTGTTAGATCAATTTCATGAATCTTAAGCTGACTAAGCTTTTTTTCTACACAATGGTCAGCCCCTGGCAAAAAAGAGGATCTAACTCTATAGGCTACTCGCCCCAAGCGCAAATCTAAACTTGCTGGTTGAATCTGCGTGCTATCAATCGCGTTATCGCTTGTAATAGCGGCAGTGCTTATGAGCAGTTTTATATCAGAATCTGCAAGCAAACCATGGCTACTATTCATTATTTACCCTTTTCTTGATTGCTTTGTAGCTGAATATATCATATGATCCTTTATAGTTAAAGTTAAACTAATTTGGTGTATAAATGCCCATTCAGCAGTTAAGTGAAACTGTTATCAACCAAATAGCCGCTGGCGAGGTAGTTGAGCGCCCAGCTAGCGTAGTAAAAGAGTTGATAGAAAACGCTATAGACGCACAATCCTCGCAGATTGAGATATTTACATCCTCTGGTGGTAAGGGTTTGATAAGGGTAAAGGATAATGGCACAGGCATCCCGAGTGAAGAATTAAAGCTTGCTATTGCCCGTCATTGTACATCTAAATTTCATGAGAATATACATGATATACAGCATTTAGGGTTTCGCGGCGAAGCGCTGCCCTCTATCGGTTCAGTTGCTAAATTACGCTTGGTGTCACATACCGCGAATGCCGAAACTGGTTTTGAAATAAATGTTAATGCTGGTAGTATTTCCGAGATACGACCAGCTTCATGCAGCCAGGGAACTGTTATTGAGGTACGTGACTTATTTTATGTAACACCAGCTCGCTTAAAATTTATGAAAAGCGACAAAACTGAAAGCATGGCGATAACACAAATTGTAAAAAATATTGCTTTGGCTTATCCAGAAATAGCCTTTACACTAAACGGCACCGACAGGCAAACAATAACTTACAACTCAACCAATCCAGCTTCAGAGTTAAGTAAAGCCAGACTGCAAAGAATCTGCGATATATTAGGAACAGATTTTGAAGAACATTGTGTAAAAGTTGAGTTAACGCACCAAAATATAAAAATATCTGGATTTACTTGTATCCCTAATTTTAATAGAGGCAACAACCAGTCGCAATTTATCTATGTGAATAAACGGCCCATTCGTGATAAATTAATATTAGGTGCAATAAAAGCTGCCTATAGTGATGTTATTACTAAAGATCGCTACGCTGTATGCGTTTTATTTCTAGAGCTAGCTGTAGAGGATGTAGATGTTAACGTACATCCGGCAAAAGCAGATGTACGGTTTCGCGATCCTTCCCTTGTAAGAGCTGCTATAATTAGCGCTATAAAAAATGCATTAACTGGCGTAGGAGTACGGCCTAGCGTTGCCGCTAGTGAGGCTATGGCCAACGCATTTATAGCGCCAAGTCCTCCTTCTTATGCGCCGCGTAGCACGCTGCAACCAGAAAACAGATTTAGCTATGCACAGCTACAAGAAACGGCTCCCCTATTAATAGAAACAGCATATGCACCAACGGCTATTGCGCAGTCGGCAGAAGAAGTTGAGCAAGCAGAAATGAATAGCTCTTTTCCTTTAGGGGCTGCCCGAGCACAAATACACAAGAATTATATAATTTCGCAAACAGAAGACGGTATTATTATAATTGACCAACATGCCGCTCATGAACGAATAGTTTATGAAAAATTAAAAAAAGCGCTTTATAATGAACCGTTAAGAGCACAATTATTGCTGGTTCCAGAAATAGTTTCGTTAAGCGAAGAAAAAATAGATATTCTATTATCGCAAATAGATTTGTTTAAAAAATTGGGCTTCAATTTTGAAAATTTTGGCTATAATTGTTTATTAGTCCGCGAGACCCCGGCTATTTTAGGACCAGTAAATATAGAAGAATTGCTCAATGAATTAAGCGACAAATTGCTAATTGATGAAAGCGAAAATCCATTAGAAAAAAAAATTAATTATATAGCCGCTACAATGGCGTGTCACGGCTCTGTACGGTCTGGCCGTTTGTTAAAAACAGAAGAAATGAATAATTTATTGCGACAAATGGAAGAAACACCAGCAAGCTCTACATGCAATCACGGCCGCCCGACCTATATAGAACTTAAATTAATTGACATTGAGCGCTTATTTGACAGGAGATAAACATGCTAAAAGAAGCTAAAGTTTTGTATAAGGATGGCGATTATGAAATAATTAAATTTGGTGATTATGTAATATGCGCAGTTACAAATAGCCACATAATGCTAGAAAATTTAAGCTATTGGAACGTAAAACGCCAAGAAGCATACATCGATTGCGCAGCCTCACTAAAGCGAGAACTAGAGTTGGGCGCTCTTACCTAATCTTTGCTTATATTTTTCTAAAACCTGCATTATAATTTTTTCTGGCATCTTGCTATCAACAAATTCTATATCGATGTCTAATACAATCAACGATTCTAAAAATTCTCTATAACTACATTTTGCCGACCAAGTTTTTTGCAAATTTTCATTATTAATCAAACGCATATAATCTTTTTGTGTAGTTATCAGTTGCAAGTTTTTTGCCTCTGCCTTTAACCATATAGAGTTTAATTCTAGGGCCGAAAAAAAATGATGATCGGCAAAGGCAAGCCGATCAATAATATTTCCACCTAACTGCATAATAGAATTATAAAATTTATTACTATCTCCAATAGCGCAAAAGCTAAATAATTCTACCCCAAATAAGCTGCCTTGCTTTATTGGCCCAGTGCTAATTATACGAGATAAAAGCCTAGCTTGCACCGTAGTAGTTTGTGATTCTACAATGTCCTTCTCGCCTATATTTACCACAATATCACTATAGGCCAATTGCAAATCCAATGGTGCGCGCAAAGGCCCACTTGGGAAAATGCATTTATTGCCCAAGCCACGGTTAGCGTCCAGCACAATCATAGCATAATCATAGTACAGCTTACGACTTTGAAAGCCATCATCTAATATCAGAAAATTATAGCCCAGTTTTCGCAAAAATTCTGCTGCTATTGCCCGATCCTTAGTTACTACTGTAGTAGCATGCTTGGCCAATAATAACGCTTCGTCCCCTACCAGTAATGCCGAATCTACATCAACATCTACTATATGCATTGCTTTATAGTTTCCCCTATAGCCACGGCTTATTATAGCTGGGTGCAGACCTAAAGACTTAGCCTTTCTAGCCATAGCTATGCTAAGCGGAGTTTTGCCATTTCCACCCAAAGTATAATTACCAATGCACAACACTGGTAATTGAACAGACTTAATTTTACTTTTATTAAAATTTCGCTTAGAAAAATAAGCATATATATAAGCAATTGGTGCTAGGCCATATGAGCAAAATCCTTTTTTTAACCACCAAAAATCAGGGGCTTTAAACAGCATGGTTCAATTTTGCCAAATAGGGCTGCATTGCAGCGAAAGTCTTGCTTGTAGCTCCAGTCAAATTCTCTACACATTTAGCCGCATTATCAGCCATTTGCTGGCATAATTTCGGCTCAGCCAACAATTTAATTATGCCCATATGCAGCTCTTTTGCATTTTTTACTAGCAGCACAGCTTCATTCTTTTGAAAAGAATCATATATCTCAGCAAAATTTTCAATATTACAGCCACTAATTATCGGCTTTTTCAACATAGCGGCTTCTAATGGATTATGACCGCCTTTAGCCAACAAAGATTTACCTATAAAAACTATATTAGCACAAGATAAATAAAGCCCCATATCGCCAATAGTGTCACCTAGCATGATATCAATTTTCTGCTCAGTATCCACTTGCTCCATTTTACTTTTTAAAATAAAACTAAAGCCTGTTTGCTCTATTAACCCAGCTATTCGGCTTGCTCTTTCAGGATGACGCGGCACTAAAAATAATACTAAATCTGAATAAATATTACGCAATTTTTCATAAATTTCTAAAAGCAACGCCTCCTCCGCATCATGAGTAGAAACAGCAGCTAGCACCAGACGGCCAACAAATAATTGTTGCAATATTTGTAGCCCCTTAGGATCTATATTAACAGCCAAGCCCGCTTTTAAATTACCTGTTACACAGGTATTTTGTGCACCTAAGGACTTATAATAATCCTGAATTTGTGAATTTCTACAGAGTATAATAGCAAATTTGCTAAATATAGCTCTGCTAATCCTCGGATATTTAGCCCAACGCTTAGCACTTTTCGCCGATATGGTTGCATTTACAATTATTTGCGGTATACACCTTCTCGATAATTCTAAAATCCTTCCAGGCCAAAGCTCAGACTCACAGACTATCGAAAGCTCAGGTTGCCACTTATTCAAAAAACAATTAACAACTAGCGGAAAATCTAAAGCATTATATTGATGTATTAATCGGCCAGCTGCAATCGCTTCGGCAAAACGCTTATGCAGCACCTCACTGGCTGTTATAGTTGTAGTCGTTAACAATAGATTATGGTTAGTTTCCTTTAGCAAAGTTTCTATTACACCCGCCAAAGCCAGAGTTTCGCCCACGCTTGCTGCGTGTAGCCATATAGTTTTTTCTTTGGGCTCGCTAAAGGTTTGTTTAACGCCAAAACCAAAACGCTCGCCAAGACGTGAAAACTGCTCACGACCCTTCTGAACACGGATATATATATAAAGCAAAAGCAATGGGCTAAAAACCAAGCTTACCAAAAAAAGCAATAATTGATAAATGCTCAATGACAGAATTATAAAAACTCTATCTTCTCGGCATTCATTAGCATTACATAAAGGCACGAACGTCTATGTCTCCATGCAAAAGCTTATATGCGCTTTCTGTTAAGCTATTCATAGTTTTCGTAAGCTCCAATCTTATTAGCTCCAGCTTTTCGTCGCTACTATCCGCAGGCACAAAAAAAGCAGGGCCAGACAAAAAAACTGAGCGCCCAAAAGGCAAAGGAATAGCTGTTTTATCCCAACTATTTTGCAAAATCTTCTCGCGCGAAAATGCATATATATAGGGTATTATAGGCCGACCAGAAATTTTTGCCAATAATATTATGCCCAATCCAGCTTCTCTAGGCGCTTTATTTGAAATATCCGCTATCATAGACACATTTATCTTTTTCTTAAGATAATTACGCAGCGCTAAAAGAGCACGAGCGCCGCCCTTACCATGCGCTTGCGCTTTATCGCGCCCACCTGACCCACGCACAATCTCTAGCCCCAATTTCTGCCCAACCAGCGCATTTAGCTCAGCATCTTTTGAGCGAGAAAACATAGCAACTATCCGCTCTTCTTTAGGACGCAAAAAAGGCCCCATAATATGCCGCCCATGCCAAAAAGTAATAATAAACGGGTTATATTGGCCATGTAATTTCTTTGGATTTTCGGACTGGCTAATTCGTTTATTAGTCACATATACCAAAAGAAAATACAAATATAAAAGATTTGTCAACAGCCACTTAATTATATAAGATTGTACTATAATATCGCTATATTTAAACCACAGCCTCTTAACCATCTACCCTAGATCACTTACTCTACAGCTTGCTTTAATATCTCATGCAACGGCAAAACATAATAGCGCTGATGTGCATTATCCACAGTGGCTTGCGCACGTGCACGCCATGCCATTTTAGCAGCTTCATAATCTGCAAAAACCCCTACAAGCTCTATATTTTCAGCATCTCTAAACTCATCCTTGTCTATCGAAACAAGCTCACCGCCTAACACCAAATAGGCACCGTTTTTTTTATCTAACATAAAGGTCTCCATACATAAAATCGATACAATCAATTTAGCTTATTATCTTATTTATCTCAATAGCTAGCTTTGAAAATTGCTCGCGATTTTTGCAAGCATATAAATAGCCGCTATAACAATGTGCAAGGCTATAATCTAACTGCTCTCCTTCATGAGTACATAAAACGCCACCATTATTGCGCAGAATCAGATCTGCCGCAGCGATATCCCATTCTTTGCAACTAGGCCTTATTACAACGCAATCTATGGCTGAAAGTGCGCATAATACAACACTATAAGCCAACGAGCTTATATGCTGATGAAATATTATATTTTTATGCAATTTATCTTTTATTACAGGCTCTAAATTGCGAGGAGCCGAGATAACTGCAAAGCCACGCTCTTTCTCCTCTATCGGCTCAAGAAAAACTTCTTCATCATTAATCAATAATTTTTCACCGACTATCGTGCTATAAAACTCATCTAAAGCAGGACAGAAAATGGCAGCGACAACTATTTTACCAGCCTCTGCCACCGCAACACTTACGCACCAATGGGGATCATTTGCTAAAAACCCCCTAGTGCCATCAATGGGATCTACTATAAAATAACGAATAGGTTGCTGATTTAATAACCTATTTTGATTGCCTAATTCGCTTTCTTCGCTAATCCAACCATATTCTGGTCTAGCAGAACGCAAGGTTTTTTCTAAAAAATCATTCACTGCCATGTCAGCTTCACTAACTGGCGACGCATCGGCTTTTAACCAACTTTTTACGTTTTTCTTAAAATAACTAAGCGCTATTTTTCCTGCCTCTTTTACTGTCTCTTGTAGCAATTTTTGATCTTGTAGATACTCATAAGCCAAAATTCTTTTCCCCTTATTTTTAAATTAACTGCCGCTTGTAAATAGCCAAACTAGCCGCTCCATAATTACGGTATTGTAATAGAGAAAACTCAGCCACGGCTTCAGGCAAAGCCACATTGCTAGCTTCCTCTAAAATAAAAAATGCATCCTCGCTAAGAAGTTTATGCGCAGATAATTGCTGCAAGACTACTCTACCAAAATCATAACCATAGGGAGGATCAGCAAAAACTATATCAAATACATATCCCTGCTGTGCCAATAAGCTTAAGTTATTTATATTGGCTTGTAAAACGCTAGATTGCTTTTCCACACCCAATTTTGCAATATTATTTTTTAATATTTCTAGCGCTTCACTAGCTTTATCTACAAACACACAACGTGCAGCTCCCCGTGACAAGGCCTCAAGACCCAAAGCCCCGCTACCAGCAAAAAGATCCAAAACTATCTTTGCAGCAAAAAAATCTGAATCTATAGCAGATAAAATGTTATATAAATTTTCTTTAACTCTATCGCTGGTTGGTCTAATAGACTTATCCTTTGGTCCGAAAAGCTTATGCCCCTTATGACGACCTGCTATGATCCTCACTTTTTCTACCTTTAATATATGGTTTTCTTGAGTTAAACCCTGGCTTAGCAGGGCGGTCACCGTTCGTTTTGCCGTAGGGTTTACGCCGCCTTTCGTTAAATTTATTACCTTCATCTCGCGTAGCTGTACGCTTAAATCCACCGCGCTCTACTGATTCTCCTGGTTTACTTGGCCTTGGCCGCTTATCTTTATCATATGGCTTATCTTTTCTTCGAAATTCACTTTCATCACTTTTCCGCACCCTTTCGCCCAAAATGGGGCGCACCTTCATGCCTTTACCCATCCAGACATTTGAAGAGCGCAAGCGACAATCATCATGCTTTACTTCTTTTGACGGAGCGGGTTTTTGTAAAGGTGAGGTAAAATCTAAATTTGATTCTCTTATCAAGCGGTCTCCCAGCTGGTCGCGCAAAACCCGCCCCTTTATTTCAACTACGTTTGATGTTTCTAAATCGCCTAATTGAAAAGGCCCAAAGGCTACCCTTATTAATCTATTAACACGCAGGCCCAATGCACCTAAAACATTTTTGATTTCACGGTTTTTTCCCTCACGCAGGGCGATATTAAGCCAAATATTGGCTCCTTGCAGCTTTTCGATAGAGGCAATTATTGAACCATAAAATACCCCATCTACAGCAAAGCCATTTTTTAACTCATCCAATTGTGCTTGCTCAATTTTGCCAAAAGCACGAACACGATATTGACGCAACCAGCCAGTACTTGGCAATTCCAAAATTCGGCTTAACCCACCGTCATTAGTAAGCAGCAACAGTCCCTCGGTATTAATATCTAAGCGACCAACAGAAACTACTCTAGGCATCTCTTTTGGTAATTTTGCAAAAATAGTTTCTCGGCCTTGCGGGTCGTGCGTAGTTGTAACCACCCCAGCTGGCTTATGGTATAACCACAATCTAGTGCGTTCAGGCGGCGGTAATAATTTGCCGTCTACTTCAATTATATCTGCTTCTTTTACATTTATTGCCGGGCTTATAATTTTTTTACCATTTACGGTAATACGGCCATCTAATATCATGTTTTCTGCTTCACGTCTTGAAGCTATACCACATCTAGCCAGCCTTTTTGCTAAACGCTCGCCTTCTTCACGTTCGAAAGGCAGCTCTTTCTTTATAAAATCTTTTTTAAACTTTTCCCCACCAGCTAAGGGAGCGCGCGCAGGCCGATCAGCCCGTCTAAATGGTTTTGCTCTTTCAGAACTGCGTCGGTAAACACCAGGGTCTTTTGACATATATGGACCTATCTATTAAACTATCTCTGCACTATAACAGATATTCTAACCCATGCCAATAAGCGAGAAAGCCGTATGTGCTATATGCCCACTATACTTACCCCAATGAATGCAGCGCTCAAGCAAGCTGTAATAGCATATAAAACTGGCGAAGTACCAGTAGGTGCCGTTATTGTAAAAGACGGCAAAGTAATTAGCGAAGCCGCAAATGCTATGATACAAAATGCAAACCCCTTAGCACATGCAGAGATATTAGCCATAAATCAAGCCATAAAAGTCTTACAAACTTCCTATCTCACTGATTGCGACATTTATATAACTTTAGAACCGTGCACAATGTGCGCTGGCGCCATTGCTTTGGCTAGATTGCGACGCGTATATTATGGCGCACAGGATATTAAAGGCGGGGCTGTGGAAAACGGTGTAAGGTTTTTCAACCAACCGAGCTGCAACCACAGGCCCGCAATTTATTCTGCTATACAAGAGCAAGAATGCGCAAAGCTGCTAAGAGATTTTTTTGCCCGCTTGCGTTAGGAGCCCTTTTTTCCAGACAATAAGTTCCAAATGCTATCTTTACTTGGCGTATTATTTGGATTTACTTCTAGGCGGCGCTTTTTTACTTCTTCATCCTCGCCCAATACATTAACCGGAGCGGTGTCGGCTGGCACAACATAGCGCTGAGGCGGTTTTACCAAATGCGTACTAGCTGTTTGGTTTTTAATCACATACGGGGCAGTGGGCGCAACAATAGTAGCAGACGGGCTGGGCAAAGGCTGCATTGGATTAATATGAGTTTTGACCAATGGTTTATGAGGCAAAACATAAACTTTTTCATTTATATCTGTTGGGCTTAAAAAAGACAAGGCTTTACCGCCAGATGTACAGCCAGCTAAACTTAGCATTAATAGCATCGAGCTAAATTTAAAAAATAAGCTTCTAAAGATTTTCATATATGTACCCCTGTTGTTTTAAAAATCTAATAAATTCAACGCCTTCAATTCCCGCAACGCGGCGGCATCTCTGGCACACACATCCGGGTATTCAGGATCTTGCCCAACTTCTGGGCTATAACGCCAAGAACGCATACATTTATTACCTTTAGCCTTTTCAATTTTTACAGCTACTGATGGCACATCCTCTAGCGTAAAACAATTTGAGCTCTGAGGCAAAGCTTGCGTTAAGATAGAAATATCACTGGTAATACAAATATCCGCCATATTCAAGCCTTCAATAGCTTCTTGCAAAGAATCATCATTAAGATAAACCTCTGGCGCAGCCTCTAAGGAGGAGCCTATAATCTTTTCCGCCCGCGCTTGCTCTAGCGCACCTGTTACTACTTTGCGAACTTTGCGAACTTTTTTCCATCTTAACTCCATAGCGTCATTTTGCCAATGAGCAGGCGGTGTTAAAAATTCTTGCAAATGAACACTATCATCTTTATAACGCTCTTGCCACGCTTCTTCTGCTGTAAAAGAAAGCATAGGCGCTAGCCACAAAATCATATAATCAAAAATCTTGCTAATAGTAGCCAATGCCGCCTTACGTCGCAATGAAGACGGAGCATCACAATAAAGCGCATCTTTTCTAATATCAAAATAAAAAGCAGATAAATCAACTATAGAAAAATCCAACAAGCTATGTATGATTTTTTTAAAGTCAAACTCACTATACGCATCCTTAATGAGTTTATCCAATTTGGCTAGCTTATGCAGCATATATTTCTCTAGCTCTGGCAACGATTCATAGGCCACCTCTTCTCCCTTATAATGAGAAAGAGTACCGAGCATCCAGCGTATAACGTTCCTAAGCTTGCGATAATAATCCACATTCATTTGTATAATATTATCGCCAACTCGCTGATCTTCACAATAATCACCAGTCATTACCCATAAACGCAAAATATCTGCCCCAAATTTGTCACAAATCTTTTGCGGATCCACGACATTGCCAAGTGACTTAGACATTTTTTTGCCCTTTTCATCTATAGTAAAACCGTGTGTAACTATTTGTTTATAAGGCGCAACGCCATTAATAGCACATGATTCTAGTAAAGAAGCTTGAAACCAACCACGATGTTGATCTGAGCCTTCGAAATATAAATCTGCTGGAAAACTTAACTCTTCTCGCTGCCGTAAAACAAAATTATGGCTGCAACCAGAGTCAAACCACACATCCAAAATATCCATAATTTGCACCCAATCCTCTTGGGCACGATCTACCAAAAATCTTGCCCTAGCACCTTCACTAAACCAAGCATCTGCGCCTTCTGCCTTAAAAGCCTCGATAATTCGTGCATTCACAGTCTCATCCTGCAAAATCTCGCCATTTTCATTCACAAAAATACATATCGGCACACCCCATGTTCGCTGACGTGAAAGCACCCAATCTGGTCGATCTTTTAGCATTGAGCTAAGGCGCATATAGGCATTTGCAGGCGTAAAACTTACATGCTCTAACGCATCTACTGCCGTTTCGCGTAGGCTCTTACCAGAGCTTAAATTTTTGTCCATAGCAATAAACCACTGTGCGGTATTGCGGGAAATCAATGGCGTTTTTGAACGCCAACTATGTGGATAAGAATGTTTTATACGCGCTCTAGCAAATAACCGCTGGGCAGCAATAAGCTGCTCTATGATAGCTGCATTGGCCCCGCCTTTTTTACCTTTTTCATCTATCACCCGCAACGCGCCACCTGCGCGCATTGGGCCAAACTCTGGCACATCGTTAGTATAAAAGCCCTCATCATCTACCGGAAAAGGAATTGTAGTGTCTATATTTCTTTGCTCGAGCAGCGACTTATTTTTTAGCCATGCTTCAAAATCATCTCGCCCATGACTGGGTGCGGTATGAACAAAACCTGTTCCCGATTCAGCGGTAACATGCTCGCCCGATAGCATCGGCACGGTAAAGTCATACCCAGCAAAATGTTGGCTAAACGGATGCTGCAGCTGCATTTCTTCAAATTCCGCTGGCTCTAAATCGCGTATTTTTTGCAATTTCAATTTAGCTTTTTGAGCACATTGTTCGGCTAGATTATCAGCAAAAATGAGTTGCTCACCTAACTTTGGACCAAAATCATTTTCTACCTCTATAATTTCAAACAAACCATAATTAATATTATCACTGTAGCATACGGCACGATTTGCCGGGATGGTCCAAGGGGTGGTAGTCCAAATAACGATATATGCTCCGGCTAAAGCACCATTAGAAATTTTAAACTTTACCCAAATACTATCAGATTCGTACTCATGATATTCTATCTCTGCTTCTGCTAACGCAGTCTTTTCTGCCACTGACCACATTACTGGCTTTGAGCCACGATAAAGCTGCTTTGTTTTGGCAAACAGCAAAAGCTGCTCTGCTATTATAGCTTCCGTTGTAAAATCCATGGTTAAATATGGATTGGCGAAATTACCAATTATACCAAAGCGCTGAAATTGCACAGATTGCACAGCTACCCAATGAGCCGCAAATTTTCGACATCTGGCACGAAATTCATTAACAGAAATATCATCTTTTTTTTTGCCTTCAGATCTATATTCCTCTTCCACCTTCCATTCAATCGGCAGGCCGTGACAATCCCAGCCAGGCACAAGAGCGCTGTTATAGCCAGCCATTTGCTTTGATTTTACAATAACATCTTTCAAAATTTTATTTAGCGCATGGCCAATATGTAAATTACCATTTGCATATGGCGGACCGTCGTGCAAAACATAACGCGGTCGATCTTTTGCCTTAGTACGAAGTCGCCTATACAAATCCATTTCTTGCCAAAGTTTAGTTATTTCTGGCTCTTTTTGCGGTAATGCTGCACGCATTGCAAACGACGTATTGGGCAAAAATAATGTTTTAGAATAGTCAAAATTAGAAGAACTCTGCATAAAAAACCTTACACCTGCTTAAATATAATAATTCACAATAAGGTTTCTTGGTAAATTTTGCAAGTCTATAATGAAAATGCGCTTAATGCCAATGTAATATTAAACCAACACTAAAATTCTCTACTTGATAATTTGTTACGGCTGTTCTTGGCGTAGTTGGCATAGGACTATGTTTTACTGTAACGCTTTTATAGGCTAATTTATTGCGCCGATAGCCCAATCGTAATCTCAGGCCAGGTTTTATTGCATATTCAATGCCACCACCAAAAGCTGGCATGCTTGGAGCTTGCCATTTATTAGCTCCGTTAGCAGAAAAGCTAGACTTATTTACATCTGTTGCAAGATACGCCTGTAGATTATTCCAAACATAACCAGCATGGAGCTGAAGATGCGTATTCCAGCCATTATCGTTAACCAATTTATGCTGGTCGGAATATGGCGTGACTTGCGCATAGCCCTTGGCGTTCATAAGGCTAAAGCCGCATTCTGCGCCAAGCAATATATTATTGCCTAATAATTTGTCATAACCAAAGAAAATATCTTTGTTTAGGGAGTTCGCCGCTTTTGGAAAATCATTATGCACATGTTGAACAACACTAGCAATGCCCAGATATAAACCCTCCCATTTACTTTTATTTGCAGCGGGCAGACTAGCAAAGGATAAATTTGCAGGCTGAGAGGGAAAAGTAAAATTAAAATGGCGCAAGGAATGCGCTATATTGTTATAAGCGAAGGGGCTTATATTTCTTGGTGAGAAAACTAAAGGCAAAGAAAAATGCAGTTGCAATTTATCCAGCGCTATTTTTCGCTGATACTGCCATGACGATTGCGCAGCCGCCACAGAAGAACAACAAAATATACTCAGAGCTATAATAACTAAACTATACAATACACTCATTTAACCCCTACGCTATTAGCGTAAACATCAATAGAGTAGTAAAATACGAACTATTTCAATCCATAGATTAAGATTAAATTTAGACATTTTGCAAAAAGCCTAGAAACACAGGCTTGTTGAGATAGAAAAAATTTATAAATTTTATATTTTTTCTTCTAAATTCATTTTTTAAGGGGGATTTTTTGCCATTTTTTAGCAAAATCTATCGAATCGGGGAGATCAAATTAATTGGCAAGAAATGCAACCCATAATTGCCAAAAAACATAAAATAAACAAAAAAAACAGCGGCATATAAAACATATATGCCGCTGCCAAAGATGATGAATCAGTTGCCTGAAAAATTCTAAACTAAATTATCTTAGAATTTATATGCTATACCAACGCGAACGTCGTTTGAATTTACAGAGAAATCCTTAAGCTTTTCTAACTTAGCTTCTGTAGCACTAGTTGCTTTATTAACCTTAGGGTCAGCTATTTGGCTGTGACGATAGTCAGCGCGCAAGATTAAATTGTCAGAAATAGCATAATCTACACCAGCTCCAACATTCCAACCCATAGCAGCAGAGCTCTTAAGCTTAGCAACATTAGATAGCTTACCATCTTTATCAATCACACCTTTAGCTTGATCCGTACCTTGAGCACCTTGAGCAGCTTCTATATCAGTTACAGTCAAACCACCAGCTACATAAGGCATAAAGCGGTCCATAGCATAACCTACACGAACACGAGCTGCACCAGATAGTTTTTCTTTATAAGCAAAGCCATTATGACTTCCATCAGTCTTGATAATAGTTTTATCAGACTTACCGAAGTCAAGGTTACCGTCAATGCCCAAGATTACATTATTGCCAACATTAGCGTTGTAGCCAGCAAACACGCCGCCTATAAGCTTATTTTTTGGCTTACCAAAATTCTTTTCTACGTCAGATGTTGATTGCTTAGTGCCATTTACTTTATTAGAAAAATAGGAAAAGTTGCCGCCAACTTCAGCACCAGCATATGGACCGTCCCAAGCAAAAACTGCTGGCTGGCTTTTTACCATAATAGCCACAGGCATTTTGCTGTGGTGTTTTGGCAAATCTGCAGCAGAAGCGCTGGAAGCTACCAAAAGAGCAGCCAAAGAGGCTGAGCTCAAAATTAATGATTTAATATTCATACTTATTACTCCAATTATTGTCACCCAGCCTATAATAAGCCAAGATCTTTACTTAATGTCCGTAATGTAGCAAAAGATATTTGCATTGTCTACAAAGATTTGAACTTTTTATTATAATTATTGACCAGAGTTGCATAAAAGCAACACCGCTAAAAAAGCCCAGCATTCTAGGCTTAAAGCTGATAATTTAGTTAGTATAGAGCCTGTTGCTATCCATTAATGGTAAAATTATCCTATCCATTCAACGAATCATTTAGCAAATTGACACAAGCATTATGAAAATTGCTATAGCTGCCTAAACAGCTTTAACTTATTAAAACTTATATGCAACGCCTACGCGGATATCATTTGAGTGCTGTTTTTCTTTATAATGAAAATTCTTTGTAAGCGGAACATAAGCTAATTCTTTCTTGCCAAAATTATTATAGCGATATTCCAAACGCACCAAAAGATTATGCGCTATTGCATAGTCTGCACCAGCACCAGCTGTCCAACCCACTAAATTTTCAGAACTGTTATCGATAGCAAAACTAGAAACGTCCCCACCAGACGGACTTAGCACAACACCGCTTGTTACTATATTGCTATAAGCTATACCACCTGATACGAAAGGCAGTATTTTATTTTGCGCAAAACCTACGCGTATACGGGTGGCGCCAGACCATTTTTCTTCAAAATTGCCTGATAAGCTCTTTAAGGAATTAGCGCCAGCACCTACTAGAGAATCTATAATATTATAGTGCCCCTTTAAGCTGTTCCACAAAAAATCTGTTTCTATGCCAAGCACCGCGCCGCTCATCGGATTACTATTAAAGCCAGCCATCAAACCTGCGCTAGCACCATCACTTGTAACGTATAAATCAGAAAAATTATTTGCACCGACATGTACGCCATGCTTAAGCTGTTGATAGCTAGCTTGCGCACCCAAATACGGCCCCGCCCAGGAAAAAACTTCCACTGGTCTTACGATTATTGTAGCTAAATGGTGATGCGCAGCAATATCAGCAGCTTTGGCTTGCGCTACCGTACTTACTGTCAGCAAGGATAACGCTGCTATAAGTTTAGGTTTCATGATGACAAACTCTCCGCTTATATAGTTAAATACAAATACAAAAACAGAAAAATGGCAAAAAACGCTTCCTCGCCTTTAGGCTTATAACTCACACTTCTAAATTATTAGAATTTATAAGCTACAGCTAGGCGGGCATCATGGCTACGATGTTCGATGTTATAAAACAAAACAGGAGTACCAGAAACAGTTACTGGTAGATTTTTTTTGCCAAAATCATTATAGCGATACTCCAAACGTAGCAACAAATTATCTGCAACTGCATAATCAATACCTGCGCCAGCTGTCCAGCCAACTAAATTTTCAGCGCGGTGGGTTATAGCCAAAGAAGCATTCTCTCCAGCACTTGCCGCAACACCGCTTGTTAATATCTTAGCATAAGCTATACCACCAGCCAAAAAGGGCAATAGCTTACCTTGCGCAAAGCCTAGACGTATACGTGTAGCGCCAGACCATTTTTCGTCAAAGGCACCCGCAATAGTTTTTAAAGCAGTTGTACTCGTAGCTCCAGTAAGGATAACAAAATGATTATGTATCTTATTCCATAATATATCAGTTTCTATACCAAGCACCGCTCCATTCTTAAGATTGCTGTTGAAGCCAGCCATTAAGCCTGCTCCTGCGCCATCTTTTTTTATGGCAAGCATAGGCAGATTCGCAGCACCAGTGCGTATATCATGCTTCGCCCATTGGAAACTTCCCTGCGCACCTAGATATAGGCCTGTCCAAGAAAAACTATCTACTGGTTTTACCACAACCATCGGTGCTACGCGGCGATGCATGATAACATCAGCAGCATTAGCTTGTGTGGCTGCGCCTAAAGCTAGCAATGATACGGCTGTTATAAGTTTAGTTTTCATAGCTTGAACTCTTCGCCTATGTAATCAATATCTCTGCTATATAACACATTGCATAAAGATTACTGTAGTAAAAAGGCAACATAAATAAAAATAACGCTATAACGCAAAAAGGGCGTGGATACCCCTCGCCCTTAGTCTTATGATACAAACTCTAAATTATTAGAATTTGTAAGCTACGCCCACACGAACATCATGACTGCTATGCTTCATTTCATAATGCAAAGCTTGCGTGCCAGTTGTTGTTGTAAGCGGCAGGTGTTTTTTGCCAAAATCATTATAGCGATATTCTAAGCGCACCAACAGATTATCTGCTACCGCACAATCAACACCCGCACCAGCTGTCCAACCAATTAGGTTTTCAGAGTGATGGGGAATAGTAGAAGTAATATTAGTTCCAGAGGTTAGCGCCGTAACGTTTGTTTCAATATTCGTATAAGCTATACCACCAGCTAAGAAAGGCAATATCTTATCTTGAGCAAAGCCTACCCGAATACGCGTAGCGCCAGACCATTTTTCGTCAAAACTACCCGCAATAGTTTTTAGCTCACCTGCC
>DWDQ01000009.1:0-27669 GCA_018245515.1 Pyrrhopyge guianae | reverse complement strand
AATAAACTAGCAAAAGAAGACCATGTGCAAGTAAATCTAGTGCATGCCGTTATACATACAGAAAGTAACTATAACGTTGATGCACACGGTAGTGCAGGTGAAGTTGGCCTGATGCAGTTAATGCCTACGACAGCTCGTAGCTTAGGCTTCCATGGTCCGCTTACGGAGCTATATAATCCTGAAACCAATTTGAAGTTTGGTGTGCGTTATTTAGCAAAGGCAGAAAAATTAGGTCATGGTGAAACATGTACGACTATATTAAAGTATAATGCTGGTTATGGTGCAAAGAAGATGAATCCGATTTCTCAGCGTTATTGTGAAAAGGTTCGTACTTACCTCGCCTCTTTGAAATAATAGAGGCTTTTTCTAGAGCATCAACCAATCTTGCCTGACTTGACGCTGATTTTTAGTTTTGCTAAACTTCCCTAGTGAAATGCACAATTGTTGGAAGCAAAGTGAGCGATAAGCCGGCCATTAATTATAATATAAAAAAAGAAATTCGTTTGGGCATAGCTGGCCTAGGTACCGTTGGCGCTAGTTTAGTACAGCTTATTGCACAACGTGCAGAGCAAATAGAGCGGCAGCTGAACATTCGGTTAAAGATTGTAGGGCTCAGCGCGCGCGACAAGCAGCGCGATCGTGGCTTTGACCCTGGGGCCTTTACCTGGTATGAAAATCCTATAAAGCTTGCGGTGGCGCGGGATGTTGATATTTTTGTCGAGCTTATTGGCGGGGCAGAAGGCGTGGCGAATGCCTCGATACGAGCGGCGTTGAATAATGGAGCGCATGTCGTTACGGCAAATAAAGCTCTGCTAGCGCATAGCGGCATGGCCTTGGCCATTTTAGCTGAATCACTAGGGCGCGAAATATCGTTTGAAGCTGCGGTGGCAGGCGGCGTGCCAGTGATAAAAACGCTCAGGGAATCGCTAATAGGTCACAAAATCAACAAAATCCATGCCATAGTAAACGGTACATGCAATTATATTCTAAGCCGCATGCAAGAGCAGGGCGTTGGCTTTGCCGAGGCTTTGCAAGCCGCTCAAAAACTTGGCTATGCCGAAGCTTGCCCCAAAGCCGACGTGCAAGGCTTTGACGCCGCTCAGAAATTAGCGCTTTTAACCGCTTTGGCTTTTAAAAAGCAAAATGCGATTGAAAATGTTGTTATTCGTGGTATCGATGATATTCTAGAGCAAGATATTCGCGCTGTTGAGCATTTTGGCTATCGGATAAAATTGCTGGCCAGCTGCCTAGATCTAGAAGATGGCGTATTGCAAATTGTTGAGCCGACTTTGTTGCCCAAAACCTCTTTGCTAGCACAGCTTTCTGGCGTGGTAAATGGCGTAACGATTTTTAGCGATTTACTGGGCGAGTTATTTTTGGCCGGGCCAGGCGCAGGTGGCCCAGCTACTGCCGCGGCAGTATTGGCCGATATTTTGGATTTAGCAATAAAACAAGTCAATGACATTCCAGCCGCACCACTATTTGGCGTGCCCATAAAGCAGCTAGAGCCCTATAAAAAGGCCGATTTGCAGCACCAATTAGTGCCCGGCTTTTACATTCGGCTTTGTGTGGCGGACCAAACGGGTATTTTTGCTGATGTCTCACAAAAAATGGCAAAAAATAACGTGTCTTTTGAATCAATTGCGCAGAATTTAGAATCGCTCTTTCCTGGCGATACAGAATATAAAAATATCGTGATCATAACCCATGAAACAACGCGGCAAAATGTAGAAAAAGCCTTAGATGCAATAGCAGAATCGGGCTATCTATGCCAAAAATACAGGCTATACCCACTGGCTTTACTGTAATGAGCAAATATTTTCTAGACATTGCAAGCTCTGTAACTGGCCATGCTTGGCTAGATGCGTTAGATTTAGAGGGCAATGAGCTAGCCGGGCGGCTGCAGCAGCAATTTGGCGCCTCTAGCACCGTGGCTCGGCTTTTGGCCGCGCAGGGCGTTACAGAGCCGCAATTTTATAGCTATCTAGACCCCAAATTGCGCGATTTATTGCCAAACCCAAAAAGCTTTAAAGATATGGAGCTCGCGCTTGATTGCATTATTGAAGCGATTGAGGGCAAGGTAAAAATTGCAATTTATGGCGATTATGATGTCGACGGCGCTTGTTCAGCAGCGTTGATGAAGCTATTTTTAACCCATCTGGGCGCGGAATGCTTAATCTATATTCCGCAGCGTTTAGAAGAAGGCTATGGCCTAAATAACCAAGCCATGCAACATTTACAGCAATTAGGCTGCGGTCTAGTAATAGCAGTAGATTGCGGCACCAATGACGGCGCGGCAATGCAGGGCATAAGCGGACTTAAATTAGTAGTGCTAGACCATCATAAAGTCGCAAAATTAAATGAGCATGCCATCGCCATAGTTAATCCAAGCCGCCCCGACGATAATTCTGGCTGCGCGCAGCTTTGTGCGGCTGGCGTGGTGTTTATAACGCTTGTTGGGTTGGCTACGCGTTTGCGCGCGCGCTATAAAATACCAGATTTGTTGGGCTATCTTGACCTTGTGGCGCTAGCAACTATTTGCGATCTTGTGCCCTTGATTGGCGTAAATAGAGCTTTTGTTGTGGGAGGGCTAAAGATTGCGCGTACGCTTTCTAATGTGGGCATTAAAGCTTTGGCAAAAGCGGCCATGCTTGTCGAGCCGCTAAATGCGTATCATTTCAGCTATATTCTAGGCCCATCTATCAATGCGGCAGGGCGCATTGCCGATGCTAGCCTGGGGGCCCAGCTGCTATGCTGCAACTCAGCGCAACAGGCCGAAGAATGGGCCTTGAGCCTGCGCGAGACTAATAAGCAAAGACAGCAGCTCGAGACAGAGGCCCAAACAAGCCTGATTTTTGCCCTGCATAATAAATATGAAGGCCGCGAACTAGCGCCAGCTTTAATCGAAATGGGCGACTGGCATGCGGGGCTAGTTGGCCTGTTGGCGGGCCGGTTGAAAGATAAATATCTACGGCCGGTAATTATCTTGTCCAAAAAGCCAGATGGCACCGCCGTGGGCTCGGCCAGATCTATCCGCGGCGTAGATATCGGCGCGTTAATCGCCCAAGCTGTTGAAGCTGGCTTGTTGCTACGGGGTGGCGGGCATGCTATGGCCGCTGGACTAACCATCGAGCAAGACAAGCTAGAAGCTTTTTCAACCTGGCTGTGCCAGCAAATTAGCGAAAAAATCGGCCAATTTCATACCCAGCCGATTTTAAAAATCACCTCGCTAATAAGCGCGCGCGGCGCCACAGAAGAATTATGCAGAGAAATAGAAAAGGCCGGGCCATATGGCGCCGGAAATATGCAGCCAATATTTGTCCTGCGTGCACATAAGATTGTGTATATAAAGCCCATGGGCTCGGCGCATTTAACCCTGACCTTGCAAGACAATAGCGAGGCTAAATTAAAAGCCATCGCTTTTAATGTTATAGATGGGCCATTGGGGCAGTTTTTACTGAATAATCTGGGCAATAATATACATATTGCAGGCAATTTGCGCTTGAATAGTTACCGCAATTTTAGCTCACCGCAGCTAAATATAATTGATGCAGCGCCAGCTTTTTAAGGCCTAAATATCTAGATTTTCGGCAAAAATAGCATTTTCTTGTATGAATTTAAATCTAGCATCTGGCTTGCTGCCCATCAAATCATCTATTGCCTGCTGCGTTTCATCAGCAAAATGGTCTTGTATCTTTACTTGCAGCAGGCTACGTTTATCTGGCGCCATTGTCGTTTCCTTTAACTGCTGCGCACGCATTTCGCCCAGGCCTTTAAACCGGCCAATCTCTACCTTGCCCTTGCCAGTAAAATAGCTCTTCAGCAACTGGTCTTTATGCTTGTCGTCTTTGGCATAGGCAATTTTGCCGCCTTGGCTTAGGCGATATAATGGGGGCAGGGCGATGTATAAATGGCCATTGTCAATTAGCTTTGGCATTTCTTGATAGAAAAAGGTTATTAACAAAGAGGCAATATGCGCCCCGTCAACATCGGCATCGGTCATAATAATAATGCGCTCATAGCGCAGATCATCTTCTTTATATTTTTCGCGCACGCCGCAACCTAAAGATTGCACTAAATCCCCAATAAGCTGATTTGCCAAAATTTTATCATTACCAGCATTGGCAACATTCAGTATTTTACCGCGCAGAGGCAAAACAGCTTGGTTGGCGCGGTTTCTTGCCTGCTTCGCCGAGCCACCAGCAGAGTCACCTTCTACGATAAAGATTTCCGCATTATGCGGGTTATTTTGTATGCAGTCGGCCAATTTTGGTGGCAATCGCAGCCTTTTGGTAGCATTTTTGCGGCTATTTTCTTTTTCTTGCCGTCTTCTTATTCTTTCATCTGCGCGCTCAACTACCCAGTCGAGCAATTTAGTAGCGTCGGCATTATTATTGGCCAGCCAATGGTCAAATTGGTCGCGCATAGTGGCTTCTACCACGCGCTGCGCCTCTACACTAGAAAGCCGGTCTTTGGTCTGGCCTACAAATTCTGGGTCGCGAATAAAAACCGAAAGCATCGCCGTTACCGCCAGCATAACATCATCAGGAGTTATTAAACTCGCGCGTTTGTTATTGGCCAATTCGCCATAGTTTTTTAGCCCCCTAGTTAGCGCCAAGCGCAGCCCCGTAACATGCGTACCGCCATCTTGGGTGGGTATGGTATTGCAATAGGCGTGCATTGAGCCTTCGCTACTGGTCCAGGCTATGGCCCATTCTACCCCGCCATGGCCACCGCGATTATTTGTCTTGCCAGCAAAGATATTTGTGGTTATCAGCTGCGCATCTTCGATGCTGCGTAGAATATAATCGCTTAGCCCACCGGGAAAATGAAAAACCTCTTCTGTTGGTATTTTTGTTTTGCTACCAAGTTTTTCTGGCGCGCAAGACCATTTTATTTTAACCCCCCCAAAAAGATAGGCTTTGGAGCGGGCTATTTTGTACAACCGCTCGGGGTCAAAGGCAGCCTTGGCACCAAAAATCTCTGGATCCGGATGAAAGCGCACCAAAGTACCACGCCGCGACTTTGCGGGCCCAATATTTTGCAATGTGGATGTTGGCGCACCGCGACTATATAGCTGCTTGTACAGCACACCCGCGCGTATGGTTTCTATTTCCAGCTTATCGGACAGGGCATTAACCACAGAAATCCCCACACCATGCAGCCCACCAGAAGTTTCATAAGCTTTGCCGTCGAATTTACCGCCAGAATGCAGCTGCGTCATGATTACTTCTAGCGTAGATTTTTTGGGCATTTGCGGGTGTTTTTCCACCGGGATGCCGCGGCCATTATCGCTAACTTGTACATAGCCATTTGCGTCTAAAGCAACCTCAATAATGCTAGCATGGCCAGCCACCGCTTCGTCCATTGCATTGTCAATAACTTCAGAAAATAAATGATGCAAAGCCTTGTTATCTGTACCGCCAATATACATGCCGGGCCGCAAACGCACTGGCTCTAGCCCCTCTAGCACGCGAATGCTGGAGGCGTCATAGGCTGCTTTGGCGTTAAAATTACTGCGTTTTTTTGGACTAGCGCTGCTCAAATTTTCATCAAATAGGCTTTGGTTGGCTTTATTCATTCATATCTCATTTTGCTTTTGCCTAGAATATATAGCATGAAAAGCCAAAAAACACCAGATTTTTATTGGTGTATTTCGCCAAATAGAGCCTGAAAATTACGTGCTAATGCAGCATCTAGCTGCTGCATATCTGCGGCTACACCTAGTTTTTGAAAGCTAGTGGTGCCAAAGGCGGCTTGGCCGCAGGGCACTATGCCAGCATAATGGCTAAGATTTGGATTTAGATTTATAGCTATACCGTGAAAGCTAACCCAGCGGCGTATTTTTATGCCAATAGCGGCAATTTTTTCTTCGCCCCACTGGCTGCTAACCCACACGCCAACGCGGTCTTCGCGTCGTTCGCCCTGTATGCCAAAATCTGCCAAGCTGCGAATAATCCACTCTTCTAATGTTGCCACAAAGGCGCGAATGTCACAATGGCGCTGTTGCAAATTAAGCATTACATAAACCACGCGCTGGCCGGGGCCATGATAGGTATATTGCCCGCCGCGACCAGTGTTAAAAATGGGCAATTGGTCTGGGCATAGTAAATCTTTTGGCTTGGCACTTGTGCCAGCTGTATACAGGGGTGGATGCTCAAGTAGCCACAGCATTTCTGGCGCTTTGCCAGCGGCAATGGCTGCTACGCGAGCCTCCATAAACTCCACGGCTTGCGGATAGTCTATCGGCGCTTTTTCCACCCGCCAAAAGGGCGCAGGCCCTGATTGCGAGCGCAGAAAATTCGCGCTTATATTTTGCCGCAGCGTCGCCTTCATCACTTTAGCGTATGCCAAATATACATTGTCCGCCATGCTGCCTTATGCTAGTGCACAATTTTTTCGCTTCTTCGGCATCTTTAACATTTATGCGCAAACGATAATAGACACCTTTTGAAGGTATGATGGTTTTTTCTATATTCAATGCATAATTTTTCAAAATTGGCTGCAAATGCGCTGTTTGCTTGCTTAGCAAATGCTCGGCAGCGCTAGCACTAGGCGTTGAAGCTAGCTGAACATAATAGGCCATATAGCTATGCTTGTTATGCGCAGCAGCGTTGGTGGGGGCAGCAGGCTTTGCCTTTGCCTTTTCAACTGGTTTTGCTGCTTGCTTGTGCTTGATTTCTGGCTTTGGCTCATGCTTTACCGGCTTTGGTGCTGGCACATGCGTTTTGGCCACTTCTTTTACCGGAGCAGGCGCAGGCACCGGAGCAGGTGCGGGCGTTGGAGCTGGTGCAGGGGCTGGCGGCGGTGTTGGTATTACTACCGGAGCTGGCGTTGGGGCTATTACCGGTTCTGGCTTGGCCTCCACCTGTAGCAAAGCAGGCGGAATTGCTGGTTGCGATTTGGCAATTTGCTGAATAGGCTCTGGCTTTGGCATTGGCACGGGTTGGCTTTGTGGCGGCACTACAGCCGGGGTTGGGTGTTTTTGCAATAGGGTGGCGGTATCTAGCTGCGGTTTTGGCGCTAGATCTTCTATTTTAGCCCTTGTTTTATATGGCGTATCATTGGCATAGATAATTTCTGGCGCAAAGGGGTGAAAGGAATGCAAATAATAAATGCCACCCAGAAATATTGCCAATAAAACAGCGATATTTACTTTAGCCAACAGCGAAAAATCATACCATTTACGCGGTGGTGTATTGAAATAGCGAGAATTCTGGCCAGCGCCACCTGGCATATCTGGCCGAAAAGAATTTGTATCTAGTCCGTGCATATTCGCTTCGTCTCCCAATTGGCTAAAATCTTCCCCTGTTAGCTCTTTCATTCGCTCTTTCATCAACGCTTCTCTGGCTTTTCGTGCCAGTTTTTCGCTTGTTCTGTCATGTTGCTCTAGCAATTCTTGCAAAGCGGCAGCGCTGTCCCATTGGCGAGTTTTCTGAACCGGTGGTGGCGGTGGTTTTGGCGGCCCAACTATATCATCTATTTCTTCGACATATTCATCATAGAAACTATAGGTTTCTACATTTGGCGCTGGGGTTTTGGGCGTATTTTGTTTTGGCGGCGGGGTGCTTGCTACTGTAGTTGGCTCTGGCTCGCCTAGCATGTCGATAAAATCTGGCTGCGGATTTCTAGGTTTTGGCGGTAGTTTTGCTGCGACCTCGGCAATAGAAACAAAAGGCTCACGCTTTGGGCGCGGCTTAGCACCAGCTGGATTTTTGTGCTGCATACTGTTTTTTAGCTCTAGCTCTAGCTCGTCTGAGATACTAGAAAAATTAGAGGATGTATCATTATTTTCTGTCATATCACGAAATCCAAAGGCAGTCTATCTAGCTTAACTATATTATGGTTTTTTTTAAAAAATCAATAATAAACTTACTATTTCATAGTTTGCGGCGCATTTACCCCCATAATATTTAAACCAGAGCTTAGTATAATGCAACTTGCGCGTACTAAGCCAAGCCGCGCCATTGTTAGCTCTAATTTGTCTTTTTGAATAAAGCGCATGGCGGGGTTGTCATTGCCCTTGTTCCATTGGGCATGAAACAGCGAGGCGAGGTCATATAGGTAAAAAGCCAAGCGATGCGGCTCTTTATTAACTGCAGCAAGTTTTATTAACTGAGGAAAGCTGCATAATTTCTTGAGCAATTGCATTTCGCTGGACTGCGACAAAAGGGACCTGCTAGCCAATAATTCGCTATTGCTTATTTCATACGCATCTAGACCCAGCTGCTCTTTTGCCTGGCGATAGATAGAATGGCAGCGCGCAACCGCATATTGTACATAAAACACCGGGTTATCCTTGCTTTGCTCGGTGACTTTGCTAAAGTCAAAATCCAATGGCGCATCAGTTTTGCGATATAGCATCATAAAGCGCACAGGGTCGGGGCCTACCTCGTCTACCACATCACGCAAGGTAACAAATTCGCCCGAGCGTTTGGACATTCTTACCGGAGTGCCGTTGCGATAGAGCTTTACCAACTGGCACAACAGCACCTCTAGCTTAGCCTCTGTGCCCGCCACCGCATTTGCCACCGCTTCTAGCCGCTTGACATAGCCACTATGGTCGGCACCTAGGATATAGATCATCTCTTTAAAGCCGCGCAGGAATTTATCGCGAAAATAGGCGATATCAGCGGCGAAATAGGCATAGGAGCCGTCGGCCTTTACCAAGGCTCTGTCTTGGTCGTCGCCAAAGGCAGTAGAGCGAAATAATAGCTGCTCGCGGCTTTCCCACTCTTGTGCCTCGCCACCTTTTGGCGCTTCTAGATGCCCTTTATAGACATAGCCTTTTAGCGTTAGATCATTTATTGTATCTTGGATAAGTTTGGCTTGGTCTGTGTGCAATTGCCGCTCGGAAAAGAAAATGTCGTGGTGAATATTCAGCACCGCCAAATCAGAGCGAATTGTCTGCATCATTTCTGCCACCGCAAAATCCTTGATAATCTGCATTTTATTAGCATTGCGCAGTAAATAGCTGCCATGTAGCTGCACCAATTTTTGCGCTACGTCACGCAAATATTCACCAGGATAGAGCCCAGCTGGTATTTCACCTATATGCTCGCCCAGCTCTTCTCTATAGCGCAATAATAGCGACTCGGCCAGCACATCTATCTGCCCGCCAGCGTCATTTATATAATATTCCTTGGTAACTTTATAGCCAATATGGCCCAGCAAATTTGCCAGCACATCGCCAACCACCGCGCCGCGGCAATGGCCCACATGCATTGGACCCGTGGGATTGGCAGAGACAAATTCTAGATTTACTGGCTGTTTTTCGCCTATATTTTCTTTACCATAATCCTCGTTGCGATTTAGAATATGTGCCAATTGCTTGTGCCAAAAATCTGCAGAAAGGCCTAGATTAATAAAACCTGGGCCAGCGATGCTGATTTTTTCAATCGCGGCATCTTGCTGCTGCAGCAGCTCGGCAATTTCTTGTGCTAGCGTACGCGGATCTTGGCCCAGCGGCTTGGCCAGCACCATGGCGGCATTGGTTGCCAAATCGCCATGCTCTACTTCTTTTGGCGCTTCGACATTAATACGCGCAATGATTGCTGCGTGCTCGGGCGCTAATTGCTTTGCGATTGCTTTGATTTTATCTTCGAAATATTGAAAAATATTCATATTGCACCCCTGAGATGGTTATACATATTTTCGGCATAAATATCTGTCATGCCAGCGATATAGTTGCTAATCATCGCTGCTTTTTCGCGCTCGCCCGATTTTTGCGGGCGCCATTCAACAGGCATCAGGCTGGCATCATGCATGTAGCTAGCAAAAAGCGCGCTGATGATATCATAGACCTTGTCGCGTTTTTTCAATAGGCTTGGCGTTTGGTAGAAATTTTCGTACAAAAAGCGCTTCAGCTCTTTTTCCCTTACCTGCATGCTGGGCGAAAAGCTGATTTGCTGCTGCCCTGCATTATAGATATCCTCGGGCGATTTTGGCGCCAATTGCTGCAGGTTTTTGCTACTTTGCTCAAAGACGTCTTTTAGCATCAATGCGACCTGCTTGCGGGTAAAGATGCGGCCACACAAAGCCGGGTTTGAGCTTGCCAGGCCTGGATATTCTGCCTCTATCTCTGCCAAGATTTGCCCCGGCAATTGCAAATGCTGCAAATCCTGCAATTGAATAAAGTTAGAGCGCAAAGCGTCGTCTATATCATGCGAATCATAGGCAATATCGTCTGCTATCGCCGCGCATTGGGCCTCTAGCCCAGCGAATTTATCAAGCGAAAGGTCAAACTGCGCATTGAAGCTAGCGAAGATCTCGCTTTGCGCCAGCGTAGCCGTTAGCGGGCCATTGTGTTTTGCCAAGCCCTCGAGCATGGCCCAGCTAAGATTCAAGCCATCATATTCATAATATTGTTTTTCTAGCTTAGTTACTATCAGCAATGTCTGCGCATTATGGTCAAATCCGCCATAATCTTGCATTAAAATTTTCAAAATATCCTCGCCAGCATGGGCAAAGGGCGGGTGGCCTAAATCATGGGCCAGGGCTATAGCCTCGCTCAAATCCTGGTCTAGCTGCAGGCGGCAGGCTAGCGAGCGTGCGATTTGCGCTACTTCTATCGAGTGGATTAGCCTGGTGCGATAATGGTCGCCCTCGTTACTTGGCAGCACTTGTGTTTTATGAATCAAACGCCGAAACGCCTTGCTGTGAATAATCCGGTCTCTATCCCGCTGAAAAGCGCTGCGCCATGGGTCGGCTGGCTCTGCATATAGCCGTTTTTCACAGGCGTGACCTTGAGTTGCGTAGCATGCTAAATATGTGGACATAAAGCTTTACTTCTATAAAGTTGCGAATTATAATGATGATAGCACAAATTATAGATATTTCATATAAAATTCTAACAAACTTTAGGAAAAAGCCTGATGTTGCTAAGCATTATGCCCCAAGCGGCAAAGCGAATAAATGACCTTTTACAGAGCGATCCAGAATTATATGCATTGCGTATAGCGGTAGAGGGCGGTGGGTGCTCTGGTTTTTCTTATAAATATGAGCTAGTGCATGAAAAGGCAGCCGACGACCAGGTGATAGAGCAGGAGGGGGCTAGGGTGGTTATTGACCCGGTTTCAACGCCTTTTTTGCTTGGCTCGAGCCTAGATTTTGTTGATTCGCTGTTGGAGCAAAGCTTTGTGATTAAGAATCCCAACGCCGCTTCTTCTTGCGGCTGCGGTGTGAGCTTTTCAATTTGAGATTACGCTATTTTTCAAGATTGCTGCTTATTTTTTTGGTTTTTGTGCCGCAATTGGCGCAGGCAGCCTTTGTGCCAGCCAACGCGCTTAAGCCAAATTTACTAACTAGCGCTGTATTGCATAAAAATGGCGAAATTGTCAAATCCGGCTTGGTCTGGCGCATTTATATTACCGTGCCGATTAAGGGCGCTACGGCAAAGGTTAAAAAAGACAGTACCAATCAAGACGACCAAGAACTAAAGCAAGTGCAAAGCTCGGCAAATCCGCAGGGGCAATTTGCCCTGCCGCCTGGTTTTTATTATGTGCAGTGCAATTTTGGCCGTATTAGCGTTATTGACACAGTTACCGTGCCAGCAACAGGAGTTGCCAAGCTGCAGCTAAATCTAGACGCTGGCGGTGTACAGCTAGACGCGCAGGTAAAAGACGGGCAGATTGAAAAAGAAAAGCTGCATTTTGCGATTTATGCCAATGACACAGAAAGCGATGACGCTGCGCTAATTCTGCCAAATATCAAGCCAAACATGCTAGTGCGCCTAAAAGCGGGCACGTATCACATAGTGTGCTATTACGGCCGGGTAAATGCCACAGAGCGGGCGAATGTAAAAATCGCAGCGGGTAGAATATCGCATGTGGCTTTTAAGCAAAAAGCCGCTAAAATCACCCTGCGCCTATTGCGCGAAGAAAATGGCGGGGCACTAGCCAATACCAAATGGTCGATAGCCGACGCTTCTGGCGATGTGGTTTACGAAGCTACCGATGCCTATCTTAGTGTGATTTTAGCCAAGGGGCATTATGTTGCTATTGCTAGAAATAACGGTACCTTTCAAAAGGATTTTACAGTAGAAAGTGGCCAGAACACTAATGTGGATGTATTAACCGTGCAAAAACCACCAGAAAAGCATGTGAATAATGCTGATGATTGGGCTACGGATTAGCCGCGTTTTTTTCTAAATTATAAAAATAATTTATACTTTTTCCTCTAATATATTCTATTGATATATTATATGATATATTAGTGTGACATGGTGTCACATCATTCATGCGCAAAATGTCACAAGCTGAAGTGACATTTAACGCAAATCTGGCGGCGTAGCTTCACTGCGCAATTGCTCTATGGCGCTGTCCAAGGATAGCTCTATTTGGTCGGGTGAACCTAGGCGGCGCATATTCACACTATTCGCGGCTGCTTCTTTTTTGCCGCAGATTAAAATTACCGGAATTTTCTGCGCGGAATGCTCGCGAATTTTGTAGCTGATTTTTTCATTTCTAGTGTCTGCCACTGCACTTAGCCCAGCCTTTTTTAGCTTTGCCACAACAGTTTCTGCATATTCTATTGCTTCGCTCGTAACATTGGCTACTACAATTTGCTGTGGCGCGAACCATAGTGGCAAATGGCCTGCAAAATTCTCTAGCAAAATGCCCAGAAATCTTTCCATAGAGCCACATATCGCACGATGTATCATTATTGGGTGTTTTTTTTGTGAGTCAGAATCCGTATAGGTTGCACCAAAACGCTCTGGCAAATTAAAATCTAGCTGCGTAGTGCCGCATTGCCAATGCCGGCCAATAGCATCTTGCAGTGTATATTCAAATTTTGGCCCATAAAACGCCCCTTCGCCAGGCAGAATGCCCGTGCTTATTGCGCCATTTGACTGTTGCTTAATACGTTCTAAAACCTCTTGCATTATCGCCTCTGCTTTGTCCCACAAGGCATCATCGCCCACACGGTTTACGGGACGTGTTGAAAGCTTGATAATGATGTTTTCAAAGCCAAAATCCTTATATACCGCCAAGATCAAGTCATTTATGCGCAAACATTCAGCAGCTAATTGCTCTTGCGCGCAGAAAATATGGGCGTCGTCTTGGGTAAAGCCACGCACACGCATCAGCCCATGCAGCGCACCAGAAGGCTCGTATCTATGCACATTGCCAAATTCTGCTAGCCGCACTGGCAAATCGCGATAGGATTTTATGCCCTGTTTGTAGATCTGCACATGGCCGGGGCAATTCATTGGTTTTAGGGCGTAGGTTCTGTTATCTTCCGCGTCATTGCCCGCGGGTATTACCTTGAACATATTTTCTTTATACCAGCACCAATGGCCAGAGGTTTCCCACAGCGATTTGTCTAATACTTGCGGGGCATTTACTTCGTCATAGCCATGTTGCTCTAACTGGCGGCGCATATAAGAAACCAGATTTTGAAACATCTTCCAGCCTTTGGCATGCCAGAATACCACGCCTGGACCTTCTTCTTGAAAATGGAATAGATCCATCTCGCGGCCCAAGCGGCGATGGTCGCGTTTGGCTGCTTCTTCCAACATATGCAAATGCTGGTCTAGCTCGGCCTGTGTGGCAAAAGCTGTACCGTAAATGCGGGTTAGCATTGGGTTATTTGAGTCACCGCGCCAGTAAGCGCCAGCTAGTTTTGTTAAGCTAAAGGCCTGCCCGGCATAAGAGGTGGCGGGCATATGCGGCCCACGGCATAGATCTATCCAGTCGCCCTGCGAATAGATGCGAATTTCTTGAGTTTCGTCTATTGCCTCGATAAGTTTTAGCTTATATTCCTCGCCTCGTTGCTTGAAATATTTTACTGCTTCCTGGCGGCTCCACACGGCTTTGCGAAAGGGAAGATTGCGCTGCACAATCTCGCGCATTTTTTTTTCAATAAACGGTAAATCCTGAATAGTAATAGGTCGTTTTGTAGCAAAATCATAATAAAAACCATGCTCTATAACTGGGCCAATAGCTATTTGCGTGCCAGGAAACAGCTCTTGCACTGCTTGGCCCAAGATATGGGCTAAATCATGGCGGATTAGCTCTAGCGCCTGTGGCGATTCGCGCGTTAACAGTTCAAACTCGCCAGAGCCTTCAATTGGCGAAAATAAATCATAAAGCTTGCCATTTAGGCTATAGGCCGCGGCTTTTTTGGCCAAGCTAGAAGAGATAGATTTTGCCACATCTAGCCCTGTGGTATTAGCCTCATATTCACGCTGGGAGCCATCAACTAGGGTAAGTTTTATCGAATGTGACATAAAATCCTCATATAGAAAATTAAACTATATAATATGTTTTTGTTTGGAGCAAGTAATTTTGCGTAGATATTCTTTTATTGTTTTGGGCACGGGGTCAAAGCCGCTGCGGCCCCAGGGCTGGCAGGAAGCAAGGCGCAGCAAGGCCAAAAAGCCACCACGCCATAGGCCAAATTTTTCTATGGCCTCATAGGCAAAATGCGAGCAGCTAGGGGCAAAGCGACATTGCCGCCCAACAAGGCTAGAAAATGTAAGTTGATATAGGCGTATCAACGCCATGGCGCATTTTCGCAAGCTAATCATTGCAACTGCTCGAAACAATCTAGGCAGGCAAGAAAAGGCAGCAATATCGCACCAAAGCGTGGCTTATAGTCACAGGCGCTGTGCAAAATGCTAAATTCGTCAAAGCGTCCCCAATCGGGTTGAATTTTTGTGGCAAGCATTTGGCTGAGCTGCTGGTGTAGCGTAACGATTTCTTGTGGTTTACTGCCAATAATGTATTTTGCCAGCAAGGCGGCACTGGCTTGGCCCAAGGCACAGGCCGAGATTTCCTGGCCATAGGCGCTAATTAACTCACCTTGTTTTTTTAGGCTAACGCTGATTACCGAGCCACAGATTTTGGACTGTTTACTGCTTCGCGCATCAGCGTCGGGCAGCAAGCCTATATGGCTAATATTGCCAGCCAGGGCCAAGAGTTCTAGGCTATATATGCTATTTCTCATTGCTTTACTTTATATGGTGCGGTCGAGAAGACTCGAACTTCCACGGGTTGCCCCACAGCGACCTCAACGCTGCGCGTCTACCTATTCCGCCACGACCGCATATGGCTATTTTACTATGCTAAGCATAAATAAACAAGCCCCTATAATTTTAGCAAATCCAAAAAAGACTGCTTTAGCTTGGGGTCGCTTGTATATTCGCCCTGAAAATGCGTGGTAATAGTAGTTGAACCAGTTTTTTTTACCCCGCGCATGGCCATGCACATATGCTCGGCCTCTATTAGAATTGCCACTCCTTTGGGTTGTAAATGCTGCATCAGCGCTTCGGCTATTTGCGCAGTTAGGCTTTCTTGCGTTTGCAGTCTTTTGGCAAAAATGTCAACAAGCCGGGCTATTTTCGACAAGCCTACCACTTTTTTATTTGGCAAATAACTTATATGGGCTTTGCCTATTATCGGCACCATATGATGCTCGCAATGAGAGTAGAAGCTGATATTGCGCACTAAGATTGGGTCGGTATAATTTGCAACCTCTTCGAATACTGTGGTTAGCACGGCTGAAGCTTCCATACTATAGCCAGCAAAGAATTCTTGCATAGATTTTACCACGCGCTTGGGGGTATCTTTCAGCCCTTCACGGGCTGGGTTTTCGCCACTCCATAATAGTAGCGTTTCTACTGCCTTTTCGGCCTCAATTCTTGTGGGACGCATCTGTACCTCGATTTATTTTATTAGCTATCTTTGCTCAGATATTTTTCTAGCCAATGTATGTCATAATCGCCTTTTATTATATCTTCATTTTCTACTAAATCTTGAAATAACGGCAGGGTAGTTTTTATACCGCCAATAACAAATTCGTCTAGCGAGCGACGCAGGCGCATCATACATTCTGCTCTGGTGCGGCCATGCACTATTAGCTTACCGATTAAGCTGTCATAATATGGCGGAATTTTATAGCCAGCATATGCACCGGAGTCAACACGAATGCCTAGCCCGCCTGGCGCGTAATAATGCGTTATTAAACCAGGCGAGGGGGTAAAGCTTCTTGGATCTTCGGCATTTATGCGGCATTCTATGGCGTGGCCTTTAAACTTTACCTCGCTTTGGCTTATGGACAAACCATTGCCAGCGGCGATATTTATCTGCTCATGCACTAAATCTAGCCCGGTTATCGCTTCGGTAACTGGATGCTCTACCTGTAGGCGCGTGTTCATTTCTATAAAATAGAATTGGCCATTTTCGTATAAAAATTCTACGGTTCCGGCACCGCGATAGTTTATTTGCTTGCAGGCATTGGCCACTATGGTGCCAATTTCTTCGCGTTGTTGCGGGGTGATGATTGGCGAGGTTGCTTCTTCCCATATTTTTTGGTGGCGTCTTTGCAGCGAACAATCGCGCTCGCCCAGATGTATCGCTTGGCCCTTGCCATCGCCCAGCACTTGCACCTCTATATGGCGCGGTTTTTCTAAATATTTTTCGATATACACAGAATCATCGCCAAAGGCAGCGTCGGCTTCGGTACGCGCTGTTTGCAGCGCTATCAGCAGCTCGTTTTGCGAGCGAGCCACCTTCATACCGCGCCCACCACCACCAGCCGCAGCTTTTATTATTACCGGGTAGCCAATCTCGGCGGCTATTTGTATGGCTTCTTCTTCTGTGGTTACCGCGCCAGCAGAGCCAGGAACAATCGGCAGACCTAGGCGCAGAGCTGTTTTTTTGGCCTCGATCTTATCGCCCATCATGCGAATATGCTCGGCAGTGGGGCCGATGAAAGTAAGCTGATGTGCTTCTAAAATATCCGCAAATTTGGCGTTTTCTGAAAGAAAGCCGTAGCCGGGATGTATTGCGTCTGCTCCTGTGATTTCGCAGGCGGCTAATATTTGGTGAATATTTAAATAAGAATCGCGAGCGGGCGGCGGGCCTATACACACGCTTTCATCGGCTAGGCGTACATGCATAGCGTCGGCGTCGGCGGTTGAGTGCACCGCTACGGTTTTTATGCCCAGCTCTTTGCAGGCCCGTAAAATACGTAGCGAAATTTCGCCGCGATTTGCTATTAATATCTTTTTTAGCATTTGTTACCCATTCAATATTTATTCTATAACCACTAGCGGTTCGTCAAACTCTACGGGTTGCGCATCTTCTACCAAAATCGCCTTTACAATTCCGGCACGTGGTGCTGTAATTTGATTCATCGTTTTCATTGCTTCGATAATAAGCAGGGCTTGGCCTGGCTCTACCATTTGGCCGATTTGTATAAACTGCTCGGCGCCTGGTGCTGGTGCCAGATAGGCTGTGCCAACCATGGGCGAGGTTATAGCATTTTCTAGATTTAGCGCATTTGCGGTAACTTCTGCCTCGGCTAGATTTAAAGCTACCGGATTTGGCGCTTGTGCTATTGACATTGGCGCGGCTATAGCTGCGCCGCCATTGCGCGAAAGCCGAATGCGCAGGTCGCCTTTTTCTACCTCCATATCGGTTAAATCGCTTGTTTTTAAGATTTTGGCCAAATCTTCTATCAGCGCTGCGCTGATATTTTGCTGCTCTTCTTGTTCTTTCATATTGCATATACTCCTGAGTAAAATTTTTTTAGTTTTTGCTGGCCTCGTTGGCTAGCAATTCTAAATTCCCCACGCCGTCATATATTTTATTATTAACAATATAGCAAGGCGTGCCCTGAATTTTTAACGCCATGGCGAGTTGCACATTTTCTAGCAAATAGGCTTGCAGGTTCTTATTTTCTTTTTCATCGCCCAGCTTTTGCTCTAGCAATTTTGTATCGGCGCCTAGTTTTGCTGCTAATTCTAGTGTGCTTTTTTTCGTAGCACGTTCGTTTAAATTCATCATATTATGCCAGAATTCTTGTTGCTTTTTGGGGTATAAAGAGCGAAAAGCGCGCGCTATCATATGGGCTTGCAATGAATCTTCGCCCAAGATTGGTAGGTCTTTTACGATTATACGTAAATCCTTGTGACTTGCCACCAAGGCTTCTAGCGCTGCATTGCTTTGCTTGCAATAGCCACAATTATAGTCGAAAAACTCGATAATGCTATGCGGTGCATGGGGGTTGCCTAGCACCAAATCTTCGCTGGCGTTATAGATGCGACTGCCGTAGCTTTGCAAGATTTTGCTACGTTCTTCTAATATGGCGGTTTGCTGTTTTTTTGCTAAATTTTCTTGTACCTCTAGCATTATTTCTGGATGCTGCAGAAGATAATTATGAATAATATTTTCTACCTCTTGCTTGTTAATAGCACTTGCTTGCTGTATGAAAAATGTATAGATACAACAAATTAACAATATAAGAAGTTTTTTATTCATATTTAAGACCTGAATGTTGTTAGATTTCTATTTAGCTTAGCAAAAATCTTTTTTCATAGCAAGGGTGGTAAAATCATTGAATCTCTGGGACATAAAATTTGCCGTTGCCCCCATGCTAGACTGGACAGACAGGCATTGCCGATTTTTCTTGCGGCAAATTAGCAAAAAAACTTTGCTATATAGCGAAATGGTGGTGGCCGATGCGGTGATTCATGGCAATAGAGAGCGCTTACTTGGCTTTGCAAAACAAGAGCACCCCGTGGCCTTGCAGCTGGGTGGGAGTTGTCCACAGAAATTAGCTGCAGCCGCTGTAATTGGCGCAGATTATGGTTATGACGAGATAAATTTGAATGTCGGCTGCCCTTCTAACCGAGTGCAGGCAGGCTGTTTTGGCGCTAGTTTAATGCTAGAGCCTAGGCTTGTTGGCGAGTGCGTAGCAGCTATGGCAAATGCGGTAAAGCTGCCAATTACCGTAAAATGCCGCATTGGCGTAGACGAGCAAGACAGGCAGACAGCGCTGGATGAGTTGGCAAAGTCGGTGTGTGCCGCTGGCGTGCAGGGGTTTTGGGTACATGCCAGGCGAGCTTGGCTAAAAGGGCTGAGCCCAAAGGAGAATCGTGAAATACCGCCCCTCGATTATTCACGCGTATATGAGTTTAAACAAGCTTTTGCGAATTATTATATTGGGATAAATGGTGGCATAGCTGAGCCTGCGGCAGCGCAAGCGCATTTACAACATGTAGACGGAGTAATGCTAGGGCGAGCTGCCTATAAAAACCCGCTATTGCTAGCGCAATTAACTGGCGAGCAGGTAGATATGGGGCAGCTAGCAGAAAATATCTGTGCATATGCGGCGCAACATCTTGCGCAAGGCGGGCGCCTGGCGCATATTACCAAGCATATGGCGGGGTTGTTTTATGGCCAACCAAGAGCCGCCCATTGGCGCCGGCAATTGGCTAGGCTAAATAGCGACAGGAATGCTACAGCGCTGCAGCTGCGGCAAGTATTTAATGAATTAGAACATATGGATGAGTAATTATGCACCCTTTTGATGATTTTCGCGCGCTTTTGACGAATTTACCAATTAGCGATGAGTTTGAAATTAGTTTGGTAAAAAAGCGCATTAATGAATGCACCCTACCAAATGGCCCGGTGCTAAAAGCGGGGGCGTTGGGGCAGCTTGGTAAATTAGCTTGCTGGTATGCGGGCTGGCGCGGCGCGGATTCAAAAGAGGTTAGAAATGTTATTTTGGCTTGTTTTGCGGGCAATAATGGCATTTTAAATAATGGCGAGCTTATAAAGAATTTGGTAATCTCTGCGCAAACTGGTGGGGCAGCGGTAAGCAATATCTGCCAGCTGAATAATGTTGGGCTGCGTATTTATGATCTAGCTTTGGATTTTCCGACCATGGACATTGCGCAGGACGCGGCAATGGACGAGCGCGGCTGTGCAGCAACCATGGCTTTTGGCATGGAAACTATTGCTGGCCGGGTAGATTTGTTATGTCTTAGCGCCATGGGTGCGGGGCTAGAGGTAATAGAGGCAGCTGTAGCCACGGCGCTATATGGCGGCGCGCCAGAAGATTGGGGCCTGCCATCAAGCGAGCCATTGTTTTATAACAAGATTCAGCAGGCGCTAGCATTGCATGCGGTGCAATTACACGACCCGTTTGAAATTTTGCGCCGGCTAGGTAGCCGCGAGATGGCAGCAATGGTGGGAGCAATTTTGGCAGCGCGGGTAGAAAAAATACCAGTAGTACTAGAAGGATATAGCGCTATGCTGAGCGCCGCTATTTTGCACAAGCTACATCCGCGCGCCATTGAGCATTGTTTAATTGGCCAAATCCCACAAGCGGCGCACTATGTTAAATTAGCGCAGCAGCTTGGCCAAGAACCATTGCTAAATTTGCAAATGGAACATACCTTTGGGGCAGGGGGCGTCATGGCAGCTTCGATAATACGTGGCGCGGTGGCCAGTACTGCACAGTTGCAAAGCTTTGCACAAAGCCGCCACAGCCTAGCTGAGCGCGCCTAACTTCTGATTAATGCGACGTGGCGCCCAAACCATATGGCAAAACCCGGGTGCTGCCCATAATTTTATTTAAAAAACCATTATCCGCTTGATGTATACTTGGCGTGCTATTGGTAGAAAAATTAAAAATTCGCCCATCTTTTAGGCCATAATTAGATAATTTTACCACACGATGATTTGTGTCGAAATATACAGCATAAATCTTGCGATCTACAATTTTTGCCGACAAAAAATCGGCCTGGCGATAGCGTCTTTGCGATATATAATAATATACGTCATTTTTATTATATATAGTTTTCACAGTAGGGGTGCCCATGGCTAGCAATACTTGCTTTTGGCTTGAGCCAATTTTTACCGCCATTAAATCGTATTTATCTGGCACATAGCCTTCGCTTATAACCTGTCCCATGCCGAGCTGATGAGATATGTTGCAAGCGCTAAGGCTGAGCCCCGAGGTTAGTAAACCGCCTATTAGCAAAAGCGCTTTAAACTTTTTTGCATTATTTTGCATGCTCAGAATGTCTCCCACGAAGATAAATAAATATTGCCAATAAATATATAAGGCCTTATAATGGGTTAGACTATACACATAAATAAGGGCGGAGGCAATGGAGTTTGCTTTAAATTTTCCTGTAAATATAAAAAATTTACCTAAAAATGGCCTAGCCTTAACTTTTACGGCCTCAAAAAAAGAATGCGAGGCGCTGGCAAGCAACCATGCTTTGCAGGAAGTAGAGGCTTTTTGCGCTGTTTATCGCATTTTTCGTGAAAATGCTGATATTATAAAATTAACTGGTGAATTTACCGCGCAGATAAAACAAAATTGCGTTTCTACTGGCGAATTGCTAAGCCAAGAATTATGCGAAAAAATCGACGCTAGATTCGTCAAAGCCCGCGCTCGCGCCCAGCAGCAGCCATATATAGTTGAAGATACAGAGTTTTTTGAGCTATATAGCGGCGATTTTATAGATATAGGCCAGGTAACAGAAGAGCTTTTTGAACTGGCTATTGACCATTATCCACATAGCCCAAATGCACAGCCTATTGTTTTTTCTGCACCAGCTGATATAGATAAGGGCGAGGCGAATGATTATTCGCCCTTTTCGGTTCTAAAGCAGTATAAAGATAAAAAAGGTGCTTAAGTGTGGTTGATATTTCAATAGATACTATGGGTGGCGACCAAGGTGTTGAGCTTACCCTAGCCGGGGCGGAATTGGCGCGGCAGCGCTTTGCTGGTATAAGATTTCTATTTTTTGGCCTGGAAAGCGCTGTTTTGCCCGTATTGGCGCGCTACCCCGCATTGCAGGCTGCCTCTAGCTTCTACCCATGTGAAACGGTAACGGCGATGGACGAAAAGCCAAGCCAGGCATTACGCAGCGGCAAGGGAAAGTCCTCTATGTGGCATGCCATAGAGGCTGTGGCCAAGGGCGATGCACATGCTTGCGTTTCTGCTGGTAATACCGGGGCGCTTATGGCAATGTCATATTTTATTTTAAAAATGATAGCGTCTATAGAACGGCCAGCTATTGCTGGTATTTGGCCAACTTTGCGTTCTGAAAGCATAGTGTTGGACATTGGCGCTTCAATTGGCGCGCAGGCAGACCATTTAGTGGATTTAGCTGTGATGGGCGCGGCTATGTTTCGCGCTTTATATTCGGTACAGCAGCCAACCGTAGGCTTGTTGAATGTTGGGGTGGAAGAGGTAAAGGGACTGGATGAAATTAAAAAAGCACATAACATGCTAAAAGAAAATCGACTAGGCGGACTTGAATATAAAGGCTTTGTCGAGGGTAATGATATTGGCAAAGGGGCCGTAGATGTAGTGGTTACCGAAGGTTTTGTTGGTAATATTGCCTTGAAAACCGCAGAGGGTACGGCGCAGCAAATTCGCTCTATTTTAAACGAAGCTATGCAGGCTTCGCTGTTAACGCGGCTTGGCTACATACTTTCGAAAAGTGCTTTTGGTGTCTTGCGCGCCAAAATGGACCCCTCCAAGGTAAATGGTGGTGTATTATTGGGGCTAAATGGTATTGTGGTAAAAAGCCATGGTTATACTACGCCCGCGGGTTTTGCTTCTGCTATACGAGTGGCTTATGAAATGGTAAATAATAATTTGCAAGAAAAAATTGCGCAGGATTTATATGAATTTCACGAAAATAAATATAGTCTAGCTGGCGAATAATATTAGGAATAATTGAAATGATGGACTCAATAATCATCGGTACGGGTGCTGCCTTGCCAGAAAAAAAAGTTACAAACAAAGAGCTAGAAAATATAGTAGATACTTCGGATGAATGGATAGAACAACGCACGGGCATAAAGCAGCGCTATATAGTAAGCAGCACCGAAAGTACGGTAACGCTAGGCGCCCAGGCCGCCCGCCAGGCACTGGCCAATGCTGAAGTTAACCCGGATGATATTGATTTGATAATTTTGGCCACGGCTACGCCAGACCACACTTTTCCTTCTTCCGCAACAGAAATTCAGCATGCATTAGGTATAAAGCAGGGTTTTGCTTTTGACATTCAGGCAGTGTGCTCGGGCTTTGTTTATGCACTTAATACTGCCAATGCCTATCTAAAAACAGGCATGGCAAAACGCGCCCTAGTCATTGGGTCCGAAAGCTTTAGCCGGCTATTAGACTGGTCCGACCGCACTACTTGCGTGTTATTTGGCGACGGCGCTGGGGCGGTGGTGCTAGAGGCAGTTGAAGCAAAAGATAATATAGAAAAACGTGGTATTATAGCAGCAAAGCTGCGCTCTGACGGTGCGCATAAATTAAAACTATATGTAGATGGCGGCCCAGCAACAACCCAAACTACTGGCAAGCTTAGAATGCAAGGCAAGGAAGTTTTTAAATATGCTGTTTCTATGATTACCGATGTGGTAGAAGATTGTTTTGCCCAAGCCAACATCACAGGCGACGATTTAGACTGGTTTGTACCCCACCAAGCGAATCGGCGTATAATAGAATCTTCGGCAAAAAAACTAGGCATAGCAGAAGAAAAAGTTATAATAAGCATAGATTTACATGGCAATACTTCGGCCGCTTCTATTCCGCTAGCCTTGCACCACGCGGTACAACAGGGCAAGTTCAAGAAAAATGACCTTATTATGCTAGAGGCCATGGGTGGCGGCTTTACTTGGGGTGCTATATTATTACGTTGGTAAATATTAGAGTGACAACATGAGCGAAAAAAACTTAACCCGCAGCGATATCGCCAGCGCCATAGTAAGCCAGATAGGTGTGTGTGGTGCAGAGGCAACAGAGCTTACCGAGCTAATTATAAAAGAGATTTGCAATGGTTTAAGAACCAAAAAATGCTTCAAATCTTCAAGCTTTGGTAGCTTTGTAGTAAAGGCGCAGGCAACCAGAACTGGCCGCATTATCAAAACCGGCAACATAGTTGACATTCCTGCTAGAAATACCGTATTATTCAAGGCATCTGTTTCGTTAAAAAATCGTATGACAAAAACTCATTTAAAAAGTAATTCTAATAGGTAAAAATTAGTGGAAAAAAGTCTAGAGGCATTTAGAACTATAGGGGAGGTTTCTAAAATGCTTGACTTGCCGCAGCATGTGCTGCGCTTTTGGGAAACTAATTTTAAGCAGATCAAACCAGTAAAGATGAATGGCGGCCGACGCTACTATAAACCCTCTGATATTGAACTTATAAAGCTGGTGCGCACAATGCTGTATGATCAAGGCTATACTATAAAAGGCGCGCAAAAAGCCTTAAAAGAGAAAAAGGCAAAAGAAACGCCAATAGATAAAGACGAAAATATCCAGCTGGGTTTAAGCTTTAACAATGTTGTTACCGACCAAAAAGAACATTTAAAAAAGGCTTTAAAAGAATTGCTAGAATGCAAACGTGTGTTGGATAGGGCTAGACAACAGTGAAAGGACGCGCATTATGAAAATTGGTTTTTTATTTGCTATGGAAGAAGAGGCAAAAGTACTAGAAAAGCTAGCGAGTTTTCAGCCATGGCAACTATATCACGATTTTAAAATTACTGAATTTCTGCATGAGAATCATGAAATTATTGCACTAATCTGCGGTATAGGCAAAAGCTTTAGCGCGGCTGGTGCCATGCTGTTGCTAGAGAAATATAAGCCAGATATCATCATAAATATTGGCCTGGCTGGTGGTATAAAATGCCAAGTAGGGGATATTGTTCTTTCGCAATCTGCTCTATTTCACGATGTAGATCTTAGCACTTTTGGTAATAAAAAAAATCAATTGGCCTCAATGCCTCTGGTTTTTACTTCAGCAAAAAAATCAATTAATCTAAAGAGTTTTATCCAAAACCTCCATCGGCAAGATTTGGCTTCTAGCAAAATTAGCGAAGCTATGGTAATTAGCGGCGACCAATTTATCGACAACGCTGCCTATGTTGCGCAATTATCTAGTAATTATCCCGAGGTAATGGCGGTAGAGATGGAGGCTGCCTCGATAGGCGCCATTTGCCATCGCTGGCCATGTGAGTTTTTATTTATCAAAAAAATCTCTGATTTAGCAGACGAAGATGCAACAGAATCCTTTACCGATCAAGTGCATAAAGTAGAGTCAGTACTGGCAGAAATAATCCAGGCGCTATTAGCTCAGCTTGCCTAGATTAGCTGGTGCACCCGACAGGATTCGAACCTGAGACCTCTGCCTTCGGAGGGCAGCGCTCTATCCAACTGAGCTACGGGTGCGCTTAATTACCTGCATACATAGCATAATTATTTAATAGATAAAACCATATTTTTGCTTGACGTTAGGAAAAAAAGGAATATTTATTTCATAAACAAGCAGATTAACGTAGATAGGATAATCGATGTCTTCAATTTTTTGTACAACAAAAAAATATCACCGTAATTATCTAGTAGCGCTCTTTGTCGGATTTCTGGGCGGCAATTTAGCCAGTTTTGTAAAATGGGGTACAGAAAATCCGCTGCCGCCACGTACACCAGACCGGGCAATACCGCCAGCAGAAATGCTGCAGTCCCTAGGCTTCGACACCAAAAATATGATCTATAACTATTCCCAGCATGTAGTAAATTGGGGTATAGGCGGGGTGCACCATCTATTTTCTGTTTTTTTTGGCATGCTATATTGTTTTTTAGCAGAAATTTTTCCTATTGTTAAATTGTGGCAAGGCGCCGCTTTTGCTATTGTTGTAACAATTGTATTTCACGGTATCATTCTACCAGTTGCTGGTTGGTCTCCCGCCTTTTGGCACTTGCCTATGGACGAAATAATGTCAGAAACCATAGGGCATATCTTATGGATGTGGGCCATAGAAGTAGTTAGACGCGATATACGCAATAGAATTACAAAAAAACCAGACCCTGAATGCTATTAATATTTATTTTAGAATAATTCTGTGCTAGAACTAAACTTCTGTTAATTCTAGCGCAGGGTTTTCTATTATGCTTTCAGTATCTGAATATATCACTTTTGATGATGTACTTATCGAGCCAAAATTTTCTAAAATCACCAGCCGAAAAGATGTTGACATCACGACTAAGATAGGCAATTTAACACTTGCCACCCCAGTAATCTCTGCAAATATGGACACCATTTTTAGCATTGAGCTAGCCCTGGCAATGGCGCAAGCTGGCGGCTGCGCGGTGGTTCATCGTTTTTGCTCAATAGAAGAAAATGTAGAGTTGTGCAAGAATTTACTAGTACAGAGCAGCACTCCAGTTATCGCCTCAATAGGCATTACCAAAAATGAATTCGAAAGAGCAGAGGCTCTGGTAGACGCTGGAGTGAAGTTTTTATGCATCGATGTTGCTCATGGAGCACAGCTAGCGGTTGTGGAGCAATATAATGCTTTGGCGCAAAAGTTTGGCTCAAAAATAGAAATCATAGTGGGCAATTTCGCGACTGGTGAGTCTATTTCGCATTTCAAAGATTTGTGTAATAGCGAGCCGCTAGCATTCAAGGTAGGTATTGGCGGTGGCTCTGCTTGCTTAACCAGGGTGCAAACCGGCTGCGGTGTTCCACAATTTTCAGCTCTAATGGACTGTCAGCTGCGCAATCCACGTAGCAATCTTATCTCCGACGGGGCACATAGAACACCAGGCGATGTTGCAAAAGCGCTTGGCATTGGGGCAAAAGCGGTAATGCTGGGCATAATGTTTGCTGGTACGGCAGAAGCGCCTGGGGAAATTATTGATAATAAATTTAAAAAATATCGAGGTTCAGCTTCTCTAGATTCTTACAAAGTGCAGGGCAAAGAAGCAAAGTGGCGTACATACGAGGGCGACAGCTTTCTGGTACCGCTTAATGGTACGGTGGAAAGCGTTATGCAAAATATCACTGGTGGTTTGCGCTCGGCGCTTAGCTATGTAGGAGCGGCTGATTTACCTGACTTTAGACAAAACGCTAAGTTTTTAAGGATTTCAAACAATTCTAAAATAGAAAACACCAGTCATGGAAAAGGTAGCTAGTTTTATCTGTTTGGCTAGAATGGTTTAATGCAGAATAATTGCGTCTTTCTAGATTGCGTATAGCAAAATTTATTTCAGTCTTCGATTCGCTGAGCTCCTTTTCTAATCTACTAACTGATCTGTACACTTCTCTAGTAAGTTCATATAAGCTATGAGTCAACATAAGTAAAAAAACTAGACCAAGAAAAGCGAGTACTATAAGCGTTTTTATTACACCCAGTGCGGAAACAATCGCAATAGCTACAACCACTAGGACGCCAATTATAGCTAAAAAAAGTAAACCTCCAATAACCTTCAGTATCGCTTGAGCTACTTTACCTTTCCCATTAGCTAGGTAAATCATCAAACCCGCTATAATTAATGCAATCAACTGCTTATTATTTACAGACATATCAAAAACTTTTCTTTAAATATCGCATAATATGTGTATTATGGAATCAATAACTTAACACGTTCTTTATCGTATTTCAGCTTATACTTACAACGCAAACTGAAAAATAAACCAAATACAATACGAAAAAATATATATGTCGGTAAAAATGCAATAAATAAAAAAACTACAGCCATAACAACAGAAAAAAGCACAACTACATCAAAATCCGTTAAATGGGGCACCATCATTTTACATAACTCCTATACGCTTTATAAACTGGCGAATGATAAAATCCAAAATTTACCTAAAATAACTTAAATCACTATTAATAGAATTACGAACCATACCTCCATCATTAAAGAAGCACCAAAACTGGCAAGAGGCGTCGTAAAATTACCATTAAACGTATGTAAGGCTTTAGCAGAGTTTATATTAATATGCTGAATACGCTCTGAATTTGCCAGTTCAAATCAGCATTTAAAAGTCGCATAATATATATTATGGAACTTTTTATATATATGCTAGCTGACACCATGAACCACAAGCTAGCGATACTT
>DWDQ01000008.1:0-35639 GCA_018245515.1 Pyrrhopyge guianae | reverse complement strand
GTAAATCGGTTCTGCATTTATAATACCTTAATACATACTTTGTCAACCCCCCTCTAATATTCTTTTTTTTGAAAATTCACAATAAGATGAAGATAATGATGTTATTTGCATTTGTTAATCTATAAATATATAGTGCGTAAACCGTTATTTTTATTTTATATTTGTACAAAGGGCATTAATAATGAGTCTAGAAAAAGGAGGGTCAGACAAATTGCCTTTGCTACCTCCGCTAAGTATAGAATCAACGCCCTTTAATGATCGCAGAATTTCTATAAAATGGCTATTATGCATATTCTCTACCAGCTTTGCAGCAGCTAGCTTAATGGCTGTAGCCTTGTTTGTAGCCTCTGAAGGCCGCGTACAATTTACAAAACTTCCTAGCGTAGCACAAAGATTAGCTTCCGATACTGCTTTAGCTTTGGCGAATGGTGAACAGGGCACGCGTATTATGTTTACCATACCACGGCATCGCTTCGAAAATAAAAAACAATTTGAATTTACAACAACAAAAAGAAGCGGAGGCAAACTTGTTCTAGAGCCCCAAACTTTTGAAGCAATACATATGGGGCTAGCCGAATTACGCTCCGGCCATTTTAAATATCCACCATTCAACGCTTTAGATATTTTTGCTAGTGCTCCTATAAACACAGCATCTCAAGATCTAGGGCAAATATATAAACAAAATACCGCCGACGAAATAAAAATAGAAAACACCAACTTCGACACCAATAAAGCTGGCTTTAGCGAGCACGACAATATCAACGAAACAGAGGCTAAGCTATATGCAAGAAAATTTTTCCGCCGCCTAAGCAAGCCATCACAAGAATCTAGCCTTTTACTATACGATTATCTGAAAAAAAATCAAAAGGTCAAAAATAAACCCACTACAATTAACAGCGAGCTAAAAATTACAACAGAAAACCTTTCGATTCTCAATAAAACCGAAAATGAAAATAGCGAATATAGTTACGCAGAAGATCTTATACCTTTTTCTAAAAATCAACCGATTATAAAAGCACTAGAAACGGCCAACTACCACACAGATGCCAACTCAGGAATAATTAAAGCTTTAACAAAACAGCTCTTAACTGATAGGCTAGATTATAATGGAATTATTCGGTTGGGCTTAACCAGTGACGAAGATGGCAACGAAGCTATAGTAAGAATCACTATCTATAAAGATGCCACAGCAATTTTAACAATTGCCGCAGACGATAATAATAATTATATCAAATCCGAAGCCCCAGAAATGACACCAATTCTACGCAAAGCTTTATCTGGTAAGCTACCCGTACTAAATATAGACAGAGAACCTTTAATGTCTCTGTATGACAGCATATACCGCGCCACGCTTTCTTACGGGTTACCAGAAGAATTAACTAAACAGTTATTTCGTGTCTTAGCGGTAGATATTGATTTACAAGCCCCAACCACATTAACAGACACAATAAACATTTTTTACCCCTATAATAAAGATAATAAGGATATAGCCTTATTCTATATAAACGCGAACATAAGCGGAAAAATCCATAAATATTATCGCTATCAAAACGTTCGCGGCAGCATTGATTACTATAACGCAGACGGCAAGAGCGCCCGACAGTTCTTACTGAGAAAGCCTGTGCCAAGCGGACACTTTACCTCCCCATTTGGTAGCCGACGCCATCCTATATTGGGCTATGTACGTATGCATACTGGCGTAGACTGGGGCGCCAAAAAAGGCACAGCAATAATTGCAGCAGGTGATGGAATAGTTATAAACGCCAGCCCAACGCGTGGCTATGGAAACCACACTGAAATACAGCATGCAAACGGTTATGTAACATCTTATTCACATCAAAGTGGCTTTGCGGCTGGCATACAGCCGGGCGCGCACGTAAAACAAGGACAAATTATAGGATATGTAGGCTCCACTGGTCTTTCTACAGGAGCGCATTGCCATTTTGAAATTCTAGTAAATAAAACAAGAGTAGACCCAATGCGAGTGCGCATACCAGATAGTAAATCACTGACTGGTCGAGAATTATCCCTATTCGAGCAAACCAGAAATAGTATTGATAACGCGTTAAACGAAAATCGCTTTTAAGACCAATCGAAATTCAAAGCATTTTCACCCATAGATACTTTAACGGTAGAGTTATCTGCCAATTTACCCTCAAGCAATAAAGCGGCTAACTTATCTTGGATCTCTTTTTGTAACACCCGCTTTAAAGGTCTAGCACCATATACTGGATCATACCCCTTTTTCGCAAGCCATATATTCGCTTGCGGGGAGAGTTCTAATGCTATCTGCCGCTCCATAAGTCTGCTACGCAATTTATCTAACTCAATATTGACTATTGCTTCTATATCCGAAAGAGTTAACCGATGAAACAAAATAATCTCATCTATACGATTTAAAAACTCCGGTCTAAAAGACTGGGTCAACACGTTCATAACTTGCGGAGCAACTTTTTCTGTAGATTCATTTTCACCAAGAGTCGCTAGATATTCAGCCCCCAGATTAGAAGTCATAATAATTAATGTGTTACGAAAATCTATAAGACGCCCCTGAGAATCTGTCAATCGGCCATCATCTAGGACCTGTAACAAAATATTGAATATATCTGAATGTGCCTTTTCTATTTCATCTAAGAGAATTACTTGGTATGGCCTACGCCTAACCGCTTCCGAAAGCACACCCCCTTCTTCATAACCAACATAACCTGGAGGAGCACCAATTAGCCTAGCAACAGAATGCTTTTCCATATACTCTGACATATCAAAACGCAACATAGCAGTTTCATCATTAAATAAAAAATTAGCTAAAGCTTTAGCGAGTTCAGTTTTACCTACGCCAGTGGGTCCTAAAAATATAAAAGAACCTAGTGGACGCTTCGGATCTTGAAGGCCAGCTCTTGAGCGCCGCACTGCGTTTGACACGGCAGCTACAGCCTTTTTTTGTCCTATGACTCGCTTACCGATTAATTCTTCCATATGTAATAATTTTTCTTTTTCTCCCTCTAGCATACGCTCAACTGGAATGCCGCTCCATTTAGCGATTACTTGAGCTATATGCTCTGGCCTTACGGTCTCTTCTAATAACCCAACTGTCCTATCTTGCTTTTCTGCGCTCACCAAATCCGCTTCTAATTGCGGAATAATGCCGTAAGATAACTCACCTGCTTTTTGAAATTCACCAGAACGCTGCGCTATAGCTAAAGCATTTCTTGCTTCTTCCAACTGCCGCTTTAAATCCGCAGCTCGGCCTAATTTTTGCTTTTCCTCTTGCCACTTTACTGTAATTTCATTAGATTGCTCCTCTAAAGCCACCAGCTCCGCTTGTAAAGCTGTAGTACGAATCTTAGAAGCTTCATCATTTTCAAGCTTTAACATTTCAAGCTCAATCTTAATTTGCATTATACGCCGATCCAGCTCGTCTAATTTCTCTGGTTTGGAATCTATCTGCATCTTTAATCTAGCCGCTGCCTCATCGATTAAATCAATAGCTTTATCTGGTAAAAATCTGTTAGTGATATATCTATTCGATAAAGAAGCCGCTGCGATTAAGGCAGAGTCTGATATACGAACTTTGTGGTGTTGTTCGTACCTTTCTTTCAATCCACGCAAAATAGAAATAGTGTCCTCTACACTAGGAGCTGCCACAAATACACTCTGGAACCTTCTAGCCAAGGCAACATCTTTTTCTACATATTTACGATACTCATCCAATGTTGTCGCACCTATGCAATGTAGATCGCCTCTAGATAAAGCTGGCTTTAATAAATTAGATGCATCCATAGCCCCGTCAGATTTACCAGCGCCAACTAAAGTATGCATTTCATCAATAAATAAAATTATGCTTCCATTCGCAGCACTTATTTCATTTAATACTGCTTTTAAACGTTCTTCAAATTCACCTCGATATTTCGCCCCAGCTATTAAAGAGCCTAAATCCAAGGCTAATAAAGATTTACCACGCAAACTTTCCGGAACATCATCTGCAATAATCCTTAGCGCAAGACCCTCTACTATTGCCGTTTTTCCTACACCTGGTTCCCCTATTAAAACTGGATTGTTTTTTATACGACGTGATAATACTTGGATTGTTCGTCTTATTTCTTCATCTCGACCAATCACAGGGTCTAATTTTCCATCAAGGGCAGCTTGCGTAAGGTCCCTGGCGTATTTCTCTAGTGCTTGATACTGATTTTCTACAGAAGGACTATCGGCTTTACGCCCTTTGCGCAAAGTACTAATTTCTATGGCTAAATTTTTTACATTTATATTCTGCTTAGCAAATAATTCTGAAAGTTTATCTTTACTATTACCGACTATGGCTTCTAATATACGTTCTACTGTGACAAAACTATCGCCATTCTTAATAGCCAGAGCTTCACTTGTATTAAGTAAGTTCGTTAGCTCTGATGAGAGATAAACCTGATCAGAGCTACTGCTTACTTTAGGAAATCCTGCAATAAACACAGCAAGATCATTTTTTAATAACTCAATATCCGCACCCAGCCGACGCAATAAACTAGAACATAATCCATTGTTATCATCAATCAAAACTTTTAACAAATGAGCTGGCTGTAATTGTTGATTTTGTAACGAAATTGCATAATTTTGTGCTGCTTGCAAAAATCCCTGTGCTTTTTCAGTATATTTGCTTATATCCATTCTCGCCTCGCTTATATATTAAAAAATCTATATAATATATAAGCAGGCTTACAGTTCTCGGCAAGCAAGTCAACTTTTTTCTATATCTGCATCTTCGTTCTGCATTTCATCTGTAGCAATGATATAATTACCCGTAAGCCAATGATGTAAGTCTGCTAGCTTACATTTTTCACTACAAAATGGAAAAAAATTTTGATCAATAAACTTATGACAACGTAAACATTTTCGTTTACTAAAGCTATTAGCTACGCAATTCATCCTGATGCCATTGCTGAAAGATTGGATAGCCATATGACTGAAGAAGATTCACAGTCGAAGCTAATGGCAGCCCAACCACATTGCTATAAGAACCTACTATGCGGGTTATAAAACCAGCGGCTAAACCTTGTATAGCATACCCTCCAGCTTTATCTTCCCATTCTCGAGAAGCTATATAGGCTTCAATAATATCTTCACTAAGACGAGCAAACCGTACACGCGTTTCTGAAATTTTACAGCTATGCTTACCTTTTTCATTTATAACACAAAGAGCAGTAAAAACTTTATGTGTACGACCAGAAAGTAATTTTAAGCACTCAATAGCATCTTCATTGTTATTAGGTTTTGGTAATACAATACGTCCTACAGAAACTGTAGTATCCGCAGCTAAAACTATAGAATGTTTATAAGCTTCTAACTTAGACATACGAGCATAAGCCTGAAGCGCTTTTTCTTGAGCTAATCTTTTAACCAAAAAACGCGGATGCTCTTTATATTTTGGCATTTCATCTATATCTGTCGCATAAACGTAATCTGGCTCTACGCCTATCTGGCGTAATAAAGCTAATCTTCTAGGAGAAGCAGAGGCTAAGATCAACTTTAATGTAGCTATTTTTTTTTCTAATGCCATAAATGCAATATCCAATTTAAATTATTACCAACCAGTATTTACATAGCTTATTTATAGCGGTATGTAATCCTGCCTTTGGTTAAATCATAGGGGGTCATTTCTACCATAACTTTATCGCCAACCGAGACCCTTATTCTATTTTTGCGCATCCGACCAGCTGTATGAGCTACAATTTCATGATTATTATCTAATTTAACGCGAAACATCGCATTCGGCAATAGCTCTATTATTACCCCTGAAAATTCTAGCACTTCTTCCTTAGCCATATATATCCTTACTATACGATAAATTTCTTGTTTCGCAACCTAATATATTTTTTTATAGAATACAATGCCTAAATATCTACTAACCGTGCTTCTATACACTCAACGGTCAAGCGCAAGGCGGTTTTATCTTCAAAATGCATTATTATCTCACCATAAATATCTGTATGCCTATCAGGTAGAAAATGTATAGCTAAAAGAGTATAGGACCGAGTTTTATCTTTACAATTAATACCACTTGCACTAAGCTTTTCTACACGGTCAAAATGTAAAACACTATCACAGCTTAAAATTGGCGCCCCTTCCTTCTTTTCTTCCCATCGCAATCTTTTCATCGCTAGTAGCAACCTAGCCTGTTCTGGATCCCAATCTATGTCATTTAGCGTCAAAATAGCTTTTTGACTATATGCCGAAATTATCGTTAAATCTTCACTATCTAATGCCAACAATTTTAATGCCATAATATTTTACCCATTTCTTCTTTAGGCTCCCCTTATCCGCTCTATCTGCGCGCCACAATTGCTAAGCTTTTCTTCTAAATTTTCAAATCCTCTATCCAAGTGATAAACTCTATTTACAATTGTTTCGCCTTCTGCAACTAAACCAGCTATTACTAATGAAACCGAAGCACGCAAGTCTGTCGCCATAACCTGCGCACCCTTTAGTTTTTTTACCCCCTGCACTATAGCAGTTTGCCCTGCCAAACTAATACTGGCACCTAATCTTGCCAGTTCTTGAACATGCATAAAGCGATTTTCAAAAATAGTCTCCGTTACACGAGATATACCATCAGCCTTAGTCATCAAAGCCATAAATTGAGCTTGCAAATCAGTAGGAAAACCAGGATAAGGTCGCGTTATGATATCCACGGGCTCTATTTCTTTGGCATAGCGAGAGACAAGCAAACCTCGTTCCTGCTGCTCAAATTTTACACCGCAAGCACTCAAAGATTCTAGCACAGCATTTAAAAGATCTGTATGCGCCCCCTCTAACAACACACTGCCCCCGGTCATCGCCGCGGCTATAGCATAAGTGCCTGCCTCAATACGATCAAAAATTACAGCTTGCCTAGCCCCATGTAAGGTTGACTGACCTTGTATAGTTAAAGTCTCAGTACCTACACCATTTATTTTAGCACCCATCGCTATCAAACATTCACACAAATTGGTAACTTCAGGCTCTTTTGCAGCGTTCTCTAATATAGTTTCCCCCTTTGCTAAGCTAGCCGCCATCAGCATAACATGCGTACCGCCCACCGTTGCTTTAGGGAATTTATATTTTGCACCTATCAATCCTTTAGGTGCTTGTGCATGCGCATACCCAGCTTCTATCTTTATATCAGCGCCTAACGCTCGTAGGCCGTTCAAAATAAAATCTACTGGACGCGTGCCTATAGCACAGCCACCAGGCAACGAAACACAAGCCTCGCCACTTCTAGCAAGCAGTGGCGCTATTACCCAAAAACTAGCACGCATTTTAGACACTAATTCATAAGGAGCCCTTGTAGTAGCTATATTTTTTGCTGAAAAATGCACTACACGTCTGTAATATTCATCCAACTCCCCTTTACGGCCCTCTATGGTATAATCCACGCCCAAATTAGCTAGAATTCTTATCAATTGCTCAATATCCGCAAGATATGGTACATTTTCCAGGCACAAATCCTCCGCTGTCAAAAGCGAAGCAATCATCAAAGGCAAAGCAGCATTTTTTGCTCCAGAGATTTTTATAGTGCCATTTAAGCTATTACCACCTACAATTTTAATACGATCCATTTATCGTCCCAACGCAAATTATTTTTTAAAGTTCTGTTGCTAATATATGTTATAGTCTGTTTCAATTTCATCCTATATACATAAATATTTATTAATTTTTAGCTTATGTAGCCTAATTTTTGCTCGCACTGCTACGCTGCCTTGCCTGTTCTTTACGCTTTAATAAATTTTCTTTCAAGCGCTTAGCCAATTTTTGTTTCTCTAATTCTTTCTTTTCTAACTTCTGCCTATTGACACTACCCTTATACATATTATAAATCCTTTTATTAGGTAATTTATGCAAAATGCTTTATTATCTCTTTACTATTCTGTAATAATATGTAAAAGATGCCAAATGGTAAATTTAAATATATTTGCTGTGGTAGCTCAGTGGTAGAGCACTCCCTTGGTAAGGGAGAGGTCGAGAGTTCAATCCTCTTCCGCAGCACCAAGTCTTTTACTACAAAAATGATGTTATGATCTATAGTTTATATATTTATGTTTAAATAAAAGTCTTAAAAAAATTTACCTAATCCATTAATCCCATAATCAAAACATGAGCAACATAATGAGGCCACAGCAAAATAGACGTGTTAACAATAAGCATCGTCCTAATTTAAATCGCAAAACACAAAATCCTCTTTCAAAAACATTTGAAAGTAACGGACCAGGCATAAAAATACGCGGCAATGCACAACATATATACGAAAAATATATCGCCCTAGCCAGAGATGCCCAGGCAACCGGAGATAATATTATAGCCGAAAACTTCTTGCAGCATGCAGAGCATTATAAACGTATAATAATAGAGGCTACAGCTAACCAGCAAATATATAACCAAGAATTCGCTGCTGCGGAAATAAATATAGAGCCTATGGAGCAGTTCATGCCGCAAACATCAAGCGAAGAGCTAGAAGAAGATGTAGGAATAGCAGAAGAAGAAAATACACTTACAGTAAAAAAACCCAATAATAAACGCCCCCCTAAACAACAAAAACCATATATGCCAAATACAGAAGAAGACAATCCGACTGAAGTAGCAAAAATTAATAACAAAAAGCCAAATAGAAAAAGCGGTACAGCGCTTAAGAAAAAAGCCCTAGTAGAAGATAACAGCGACCAAATAACTGTCTAATTAACAAAAGCACGCTCAATAACATAATGGGCGGGAGCGCTATTTGCTCCTTCCTGCAATCCAAATTCTTCGCAAATATAAGCCATATCTTTTATCATTTGCATAGAGCCGCATATCATTACCCTATCTATATCTGCGCTCAAAGGCGGCAACCCAGTCTGTTTAAAAAAATCTTTATTACTTATTTGGTCTGTAATGCGGCCCATATGACTAGAAGCTTCGCGCGTAGTTATAGGATAAAATTTTAATTTAGAAACAAAATCCTTCAATAAACCATCATATTTAAGATGATCGACAACCTCCTTAATATAAACCAACTCAGAATTTTCTCTGGTAGTTTGTATTAAAACAACCTCTTCAAACTTTTCATAAGTCTCTAAATCTTGAATAATACTAGCAAAAGGCGCTACACCTGTGCCAGTAGAGATTAAATATAAACGCTTGCCCGGTAAAAGTGCATCAAGCACTAGAGTGCCAGTTGCTTTTTTTCGCATCAATATTGTATCGCCGCTAACAATTTTTTGCAAATGTGAAGTCAAAGGTCCATTCGGCACCTTAATAGAAAAAAACTCTAATTCCTCCGACCAAAAAGGACTCGCTATAGAATAAGCCCTATATATTGGATTTTTTTCTAAAGGCAATCCTATCATAACAAACTCACCAGAACGAAAGCGAAAACTGCTCGGTCTTGTAATAGCAAAGCTAAATAGCCTGTCCGTATAGTGCTTTACTCTCAAAACCTCCTGAGCAAAAACATTTTCTGGCAAATCGCCATAAACTATTTTTTCACCACGCAATATAATATCACTCATAACTTAACCTTCATATTCACTCATTGGCGGACAGCTACACACTAAGTTTCTGTCACCAGCTACGTTATCTATTCTACCGACAGGCGAGAAATATTTACTATTATTTGCTTCTATTCCTGTAGGAAAGCAAGCCTCTTCTCTACTATAGCAATGATTCCAGTTGTTATTCAAAGCATCAGCTAGCGTATGTGGCGCATTTATTAACGGATTGTCATCACGAAGCCAAACCCCATCTGCAACTTGCTGCGCCTCTACATAAATAGCACGCATCGCCTCACAAAAACGATTTAACTCTTCTAAAGGTTCAGATTCAGTAGGCTCTATCATCAAAGTACCAGATACCGGAAAAGACATAGTCGGCGAATGAAAACCATAATCAATTAACCTCTTGGCAATATCTTCTACATCAATATTAAAAGCATTTTTAAGCAAACGAATATCTAAAATGCATTCATGAGCAACCAACCCATGTTTTCCTTTATATAATACGTTATACCCATGTTTTTCTAAAGTTTTTGCGATATAGTTAGCGCTTAATATAGCACATTGCGTAGCTTTTTTAAGTCCCTCCGCACCCATAAGCCGAATATACATCCAAGAAATAACCAATATAGAAGCACTACCATAAGGCGCACTGGAAACTGCAAAAGCTGGCTTATGGCCACTTACATGCCCCGGAAGAAATGGTACCAAATGTTTTGCAACCCCAATAGGCCCCATTCCTGGCCCACCGCCGCCATGAGGTATAGCAAACGTTTTATGTAAATTTATATGGCAAACATCAGCGCCTATATCAAAAGGCCGAGCCAAGCCAACTAAAGCATTAAGATTTGCGCCGTCAAAATACACCTGACCGCCATAATTATGAATAACCTCGCAGATCTTTACAACATCTTCTTCGTATACTCCATGAGTTGAAGGGTAAGTTATCATTAACGCAGCTAGATTATTGCTATGTGATTTAGCTTTAATCTGTAAGTCCTCAAGATCTATATCGCCTTGTGCATTGCATTTAACAACCACAACTTCCATACCCGCCATATGTGCAGAAGCTGGATTTGTGCCATGAGCCGAAGCTGGAATCAAACAAATATTACGGTTAGTTTGGCCTATGCTAAGAAAATAACGCCGAATAGCTAATAATCCTGCATACTCCCCCTGAGCGCCAGAATTTGGTTGAAAGGATATTTTCTTGAACCCAGTTATAGAGCACAAATAAGCCTCTAGCTCTGTAATTAATTGCAAATATCCATGACTATCCGCAGCTGGCGCGAAAGGATGTATTTGACTTAATTTGGGGTTACTCAGAGGATGCAGCTCAGCAGCTGCATTTAATTTCATAGTACAAGAACCCAAAGGTATCATAGCTCTATCAAGCGCAAGGTCTTTATCGCTAAGACTACGCAAAAAGCGCATCATCTGCGTTTCAGAAAAAATCATGTTAAAAGCCTTATGCGGCAATAATACCGTACGGCGCAAATCTTCTTCATACAAGACTGTAGGCATCTTATTATTATCAACCACAACTTGGATGCCGAATAAATCACATAGCTCTTCCACATCACTCAAGCTAGATAATTCATCAAAATTTATAGATAATAAGTTATCATCAACAGCTCTCAACAAAATACCTTTTTCATATGCCTGCCGCTGTAAAACCCGCGCTTGATTTTTAACAATTACGGTTACACAATCAAAAAATTTCTTGCCCAAAAGTTCTAGTCCAGCTGCCTTGCAAGATGCAGCAAAAATACTAGCCAATCTATGAACCTGTTCAGCAATCGCTTGCAAGCCTTTTCCGCCATGCCATATAGCAAATGCAGCGGCCATATTAGCCAACAATACTTGTGACGTACAAATATTAGAAGTAGCTTTATCGCGCCTAATATGCTGCTCACGTGTCTGCAAAGCCAACCTATAAGCGGGTCGCCCTTCTCGATCACTTGAAAGCCCAACAATACGCCCAGGCAATAAACGAGTTAGCGCTTCCGTGGTAGAAATATAGGCGGCATGCGGCCCACCAAATCCCATAGGCACACCAAAACGCTGCATAGACCCTACGGCAATATCCGCCCCCATATCTTTTACTGGTTTAAGCAAACAAAGAGCCAGAGGATCAGCGACCAAAATCACCAATATTCCACGTGATTTTGCTTGATCTATTAACGCACTATAATCATGCATCACTCCGTGAGTATCAAGAAGAGGTAAAACAAGAGCAGCAAAATCGGTAGTTAAAGTGGCATCAGCATCTAACACTACTAATTCATACTCTTTGGTAGAAACCCTGGTCTTTAATACATCTAAATTCTGTGGATGCAAGTCTGCGGCTAAAGCAACCTTATTACGATTACCTTTAAAAAACCTAACAGACATATCACAAGCCTCAGCAATTGCCGTGCCTTCGTCTAAAAGCGAGGCATTGGCCACTGGTAATCCTGTAAGATCACTAACCAATGTTTGAAAATTAAATAATAACTCTAAGCGCCCCTGGCTAATTTCAGCTTGATAAGGCGTATAAGCAGTGTACCAAGCTGGATTCTCAAATAAATTACGTAAAATAACACTAGGCGTAAAAGTACCATGATATCCTTGACCTATAAAGCTCTTATGTAGTTTATTTTTTTCTATAATTGTGCCAATAACATTCAAAGCTTCATTTTCAGAAAGAGGCGATGGCAGCTCTAATTCTTCCTTGGCTAATATATTCTCTGGCATGGCTTTTACACATAAATCATCCAAAGAGTTAGCACCAACAATGGTAAGCATATCTTCTATAGCTTCTGGAGTCAGACCGATATGCCGTTGATAAAATAATGATTGCTGCTTCATATCTAAATCCTGTACTAAATCAATTAAAAAGGCTGGTTATTACAATAATTGTTTATATGCCTCACTAGTTAGTAAGTCTTTTTGCTCATCCAAATTACCTATTTGCATCTGCCAAAGCCAACCTTGATGCTCTGGAGCTTCATTCACTAGAGCTGGGTTTGCGTCTAGCTCTTCGTTCACGGCAACGATTTTACCGCTTAATGGCGCATAAACGTCTGAAGCAGCCTTAACAGATTCCACCACCACTACAGCATCACCGCGCTCTACTTGCTTTCCTAAATCCGGCAGGTCTATAAATACTAAGTCTCCTAATTGCTCTTGTGCATATGAAGTTATACCTATAGTAGCTATATCGCCTTCTATACTTACCCATTCGTGATCTTTTGTATAATAAATTTTTGACATAAAACGTCCCTCTATTTATGGTAATTATGTGGTACAAACGGCAATTTTTGTACCTTGATTTCTATATTTTTCCCTCTTTGCTGCGCATATATAGCTTCTGATGAAGTTACATGATGAGCTACACTTAAATAACCCATAGCAATTGCAGCGTCAACAGTAGGAGCAAAACAACCTGAGGTAACTTCTCCAATTATTTCCCCCCCTGCATCAATTATTTTGGCGCCAGCGCGCACTGGCTGCCGCCCAACCACGCTAAATCCACATCTCTGCTTTTTTGGCTTGGCTTGCAAAACAATGCGCAAAGCGGCAGCACCTTTAAAGCTCCCGTGCTCACGCAGCGCCTTTGGCACAGCCCACAGCAATCCAGCTTCTACGGGGTTAATTTGTTCTGTAATATCCTGACCATGTAAACATAGTCCGGCCTCTAAACGTAAGCTATCCCGAGCGGCCAGCCCAATCCAAGCTGTTTCCGAATGATTAATAAGTTTAATTGCAAAGACTTTAGCTTCGCTATGGGGAATTGCGATTTCAAAACCATCTTCCCCAGTGTAGCCAGAGCGAGTAATTAACCAATCCTTTTGCGGCTCATAAGCAGACATAAAAGCAAGATGTGTAGCTTTTTCGAAACCAAGATCTGACATAACTTCAGCAGCTTTTGGCCCCTGTACTGCCAAAATTACCCGCTCTAGGGCTGTTACCGAAACAGATTTTACTTCCGTAATTTCTGCCAAGATAGTTTGTAAGTCAAGTTGCCAATTCGCAGCATTCACTGTCAAAATATAACGATTTTCTGCTAATTTAGTTAATATCAGATCATCTATAATTCCACCGCTATCATTCAACAAAAAACTATACTGGCATCTACCTATAATCATGCTGGCTGGTGCTATAGGCAAACAGCGATTTATAGCTTCATTTGCCTCTGGACCTTCTAATAACAGCATTTTCATATGTGAAATATCAAATACCCCAGCCTTGCTACGCGTGTGTAAATGCTCTTTCACCATACCTAATGGATAAAAAATAGGCATATTTGTATTAGCAAAAACTACAAACTTAGCTCCTGCCTCCTCATGCAAATTTTTCAGAAATAGATCGGCAACATTGTGCCGCGTGTCTTCTTCATTCATACTCGATTGTTCCCCTTTATTATTTTTGGTCATAATACTCTTAAATAATTTAAAGTTAAAGAGATCAGCCAAAGATTTTTAACATTAATCGCACGCAGCTATTTACCTTGCGACAAACAACAAAGCACCGCAAAATATTATTACCCGCAAAATCAATTAACCGATAGCAAGCAACACCACAGATAGATGCCAAAAGAATCAAATGCATGCTTTTAGTTACTTCTCCCTTTTATAATCTCGGATTTGACTTATTTATATATCTATTAACTCATAACAATAAGATCCTCTTAACAACAAGGTTATGCATGAAGGCCGGAAATATCGAATATAATAAAGCACTAGATTTGCCGGACGCACTGTCTGTTATTATAGCTAAATCTATATTAATTTTGCCTCAAACTTATGTGCCGTTAATAATTCATACAACAAAGCATCTAAAATTAATAGAAGACGCTTTAAAAACAAATAGTTTGTTAGGCACGTTACAAATAAATCCAACAAGCAATGGTGAAGCTGTTTATGAGATGGGCACTATAGCTAGAATAACTAGCTTTTCGGAAATCGGTGATGGCAAACTTTCTATAGCTCTAGAAGGTATATGTCGTTTTTATTGTTTAAAAAAGCTTACTACACATAATCCCTACGAATCTTTTATTATCAAACCAATTCTCGAAGATTTCACAAAAGAAACTTTCTTTGAAAATAATATAAAGATAAAAGAAATGGCTCAAAGTTACCTAAATAGCCTTAATTTAGAGGAACACGAATTAGCAAAAGAAATGGATAAATTTGTAAATGTACCGAGCGAAACTTTAGTAAACAGCCTATGTGTAAGCGCGGCCTTTGACCCAGCAGAGCAACAAATGCTTTTAGAAGCAGAAGATTTAGCTGAACGTATAGACATATTTCTAGCGCTAAATCAAAGGCGGATATTACGCCAAAAAGGCCTGCTGCCAAAAGACTTGCAATAAGTGTTATAAAATAAAACTTCCTTTTTATAATATTTATTATATAATAGGCCTGGTTAAGCTAGCTATAGGAGCCATAAGCGAATGAAATTTAATGTAGCAATAGTAGGAGCTACCGGCAGTGTTGGTCGGGAAATGCTAAACATATTAAACGAGTGCGAATTTCCTGCCAACCAAATTACGGCACTGGCCTCAAGAAAATCGCAAGGAACCCAAGTTTCTTTTGGCGAGCAAAATCTACAGGTCCAAGCCTTAGAAAATTTTGACTTTAAAAATACAGATATATGCCTTATGTCAGCAGGTGGCGAAATTAGCAAAATTTGGGCCCCTAAGATAGCTAGTCAATCTTGTGTAGTTATTGATAATTCCGCAGCTTGGCGTTACAACAGCGACATACCTCTAGTAATCCCTGAAGTAAATCCAGATGCGATAAAAAATTTTAGTAAGCGTAACATTATAGCGAATCCTAATTGTTCTACCGTACAATTATTAGTAGCATTAAAGCCTTTGCATGCTTTTGCCACTATCAAGCGTATTGTAGTAGCAACCTACCAATCTGTTTCCGGCGCTGGGAAAATTGGGATGGATGAACTATTTGCGCAGTCACGTGCGGTGTTTGTTGCCGACCCAATTGAATCACACAAATTCACAAAAAGAATTGCTTTTAATTTAATACCTCATATTGATCAATTTATGGAAGATGGATCGACCAAAGAAGAGTGGAAGATGGTAGCAGAAACTAAGAAAATCTTAGACCCCAAAATTAAACTAACTGCAACTGCCGTAAGGGTTCCTGTTTTTGTTGGCCATAGCGAAGCGGTAAATATTGAATTTGAAAAGCCGATTTCAGCTATTCAAGCCAGAGAAATTTTACGTGAAGCACCAGGCTGCCAAGTTATAGATAAACACGAAGACGGCGGATATATCACCCCATATGAAGCAGCAGGCGAAGATGCTACGTTTATCAGCCGCATACGTGAAGATATAACCGTAGAAAACGGACTTTCATTATGGATAACCGCTGACAATTTACGCAAGGGCGCCGCATTAAATACTGTTCAAATTGCACAGTTACTTATAGAGAAAAATTTAATACAACCAAAAATTACCGGATAATAAAAATGCGCCATAATTTATTCAAAGTCCTTTTAAGCTTTATGCTTTTGCTGCTAACAAGTTTTGCAGCATTATCTGAAACGGACCGTGTAATAAAAGTAGGAATTATGGAGGGGCTCGACAACAGCATTTGGCAAACAGTAAAATCTATAGCAGCAACACAACACCTACCTATAGAGTTGATGCATTTTTCTGATTATAGCTTACTAAATGAAGCCTTGGAAAATGGCGATATAGATGCGAATGCTTTTCAACATAAGCCTTATTTAGATAGCCAAATAAAACAGCGCGGCTATAATTTAGTTTCAGCTGGACACACTATGCTTATGCCTATAGCAATTTACTCGCATAAAATAAACTCCATAGAAACTTTGCACAACGATAGCGAAATTGGTATACCAAACGACCCCACCAACGAAGATCGCGCATTACGCTTGCTAGCGAAACTGGGACTGATAGAATTAGGAATTAATAAGGACAATCTAGCTACCAAAGGAGATATTACAAAAAATCCTAAAAATATAAAATTCATAGAACTAAACGCTGGCATGCTAGGCAGAGCGTTAGGCGACTTTTCTGCAGCTGTCATAAATACTGATTGGGCAATAAGTTCAAAGTTAAATCTAAGCAAAGATCGCATTGCTGCAGAAGACACTAAAGATAACCCCTATGACAATATTATTGCGGTAAGAGCTAAAGACAAGGATGCGACATGGGTTAAGACTCTTATATCTTCCTTCCAAAATCCACAAGTACGAGCCAAAATTAAAGAAGTCTATGGGTCTTACGTTACAACTTCTTGGTAATTTATGCTCACAAATATAAAAAATGCTACTACCCTAGCTGCGCAAACAACTTTACCACTTTATCGTTTTGAAAATCTCTGCTGCACTATTAATAATCAGCAGATATTAAAAAATCTATCATTTGAAATTTACTCTGGGGAGGTACTCGGCATCATTGGCCGCAGCGGTGCAGGCAAATCAACATTGCTTAACTGCTTAAGCGGGCTAGCCCCTATTACAAGCGGAAAACTATTTTTTGAAAATCAAGATACTACAAGATTTGACCAAGCAAAATGGCAGAGATTACGTACACATATGGGTATGATTTTCCAAAATTTTTGCCTTTTAAGTTCTAAAAATATTATAGATAATATTACCCTACCCTTAAAATTTATGGGCGTAAGAAAAAAAGAACGAAAAGAAAAAGCACAAGAATTATTAAACATAGTCGGACTAGAACCTTACGCAAAAGCTTACCCGAATCAACTTTCCGGGGGTCAGAAACAACGCGTGGCTATAGCCCGCGCTCTGATTACTTCACCAAAAGTTTTGTTATCAGATGAAGCAACATCCGCATTAGATCCAGAAACCACCTGCTCTATCCTTGAGCTACTGGGCGAGATTAATAAAAAATTGAAAATTACTACAATACTCATAACCCATGAAATGGAAGTGGTACAGAGCGTAGCACAACGAGTTATAGTATTTGACAAAGGCACGGTTGTAGAACAAGGGTACACAAAAGATATTTTTTCTTCACCGCAAGATCAAGCAACAATCGCCATGCTTAAATTAGTTACTCCACAGCTGCCAATGCATTATAAAACACAATTAAAAGACCAAGGAGCCTATGCAATAATAGAATTAAATTTAGCTGGAACAGCTGCAATTTCACCTTTCTTAAGCGTTATAGAAAAACTAACTTCTAAAGCCCCTTTTATATTACACGGAAACGTCGACACAGTGGGCAAAGAAGCTATAGCTAGATTATTTCTAGCTATCTCTGCGAAAGATCCAACAAAATTGTATCAAGTTACAGATTATTTAAAGAAAATAGCCAGCTATTATGAAATTTTAGGATATATCGAGCAACCATAGGAACGTGATATAGTGCCAACATTATACAAAACGCTTTTAGACTCCACAATACAAACTATAGCAATGACTGCTCTGTCTTCTATATTTAGTTTTTTTCTAGGACTAATCTTAGGTATTTTACTTTTTATAAGCGCTCCCAAAAGCCTTAAACCCAACGTTTTTTTATATCAAATTTTAAGCGCAATTATAGATGCATGGCGTGCTATACCTTTTATAATATTAGCATTTTATCTTTTACCTATTACTAGAATCATTGTAGGACGCGGCACAGGACTAGCAGCTGTAATATTTATTTTATCCATCACGGCTACACCTTTTTATGCACGTATGGCACAATTAGCTTTCCATAATGTAGAAAAAAGTCTTATACATGCTACAAATGCTATGGGCGCAAAACCATGGCAAATCTTATTTTATGTAATTCTTCCAGAATCATACGGCAATCTAACCAGTAGCTTTACTATCCTAGTTATTTCCATATTAAGTGCCACTTCATTAGCAGGATATCTTGGCGGCGGTGGCCTAGGAGACATGGCAATACGCTTTGGTTATCAAAGATATGAACCTAAAATAATGACCGCAGTAATTATAATTATGGTATTACTCAATATATTGGTACAACTTGTTGGGAATAAGCTAACTAACATGTTAAACTATAATAAAAAATAATATTATAGATATAGACAATAGTTATAGATTTATGCTATGTCTCGTACCTTCTATGCAACAATAGCTAGTGACACTAGTTATTATGTTTTATGTAATAGATTAACTGCCCAATAGGAGGATAAGTGCAAGTATTAGTTCGCGACAATAATGTTGACCAAGCTCTTAGAGCTTTAAAGAAAAAAATGCAACGCGAAGGTCTATTTCGTGACATGAAGCTGCGTGACCATTTTGAAAAACCGTCGGAAAAAAAAGCCCGTGAAAAAGCTGAAGCAATTCGCCGTACACGCAAATTAGAACGTAAGCGCGCCGTTCGAGAAGGCACCGCTTAATTTAATTTTATCCTATTATTTTAAGATATGATATATCCATGACAATCCACTTGGAGCGTTTTGGTAAATTTGTGTGCTGCCTGCTTTTTATCTTTTTGACTTCATGTGCAAGCTTTAATAAACAGGCCATTTTAAATTCAGAAGATATAGCAGCCCTAAGCAAAATAATTTACCAAAACCCTAACAATGCAAACGCCTATAATATGCGAGCTATTGTCTATGCTAAGACAAAGCAATTGCCTTTGGCCATATCAGATTTCAAAAAAGCTATAAATCTAGACCAAAATTACTATCAGGCTTATGCAAACCTAGGCTTAGCCTATTTGCAGAATAACCAATTTCAAGCCTCTTATGAAGCTTATAATAAATCGCTGCGGCTAAAACCTAACTATGATCAAGCTCTTATTGGGCTGGGCAATATATTTAGAATCACACAAAGAACAAATTTAGCTTCGCAAGCATATCAAAAAGCAATAAAGGCTAATTCTACTAATCCAGCAGCCTGGTATTATCTAGGTCTAATTAAACAAACCCAAAAAGACTATGAGCAATCTATAGAGCTATTTGGTAACGCAATTTCCTATGACCCAGACAATTTTCAAATCTATAATGCTCGTGGCGTTTCCTACTTAGCTCTAATGCGATTAACTAATGCATTAGAAGATTTTCAATCAGCCACCCGTCTTAACCCAAATAGTGCCCAAAGCTTAACTAATATAGGGCTCACCTATGAATTACAGCATAAAAATAACCTTGCTTGGAATTATTATTCACAGGCATTAAAAATTTCTTCTAATTTGGTTATAGCCAATGATGGGCTAAGGCGTACCCAGCAAAATTCATGAAATATTATACAGTTAATATACTTCCTGCTCTCTATAATGCTGCTATAGTAATGTTTTTGCCTAAATAGCCTTTAATTGTTTTACTAACGCAAAATAGTATTATTAATATAGATTTTAACTTTAATATAAATTATTATATGCTTTTGCATAATTTACAATAAATGAGTTTGTCTATGGCTTCCAATGTTTATCCTGCCGGCCTGGCATTAGACTTAAAAGAGCGTGAGCTTAGCGGTAAGCCTATAAGAATCGGATTAGTTGGCTGCGGGGAAATGGGCACAGATTTTTTGTGCCGTGTCGCCTTGATGAGCGGTATAGAGGTAAGCCACATTGTGTCACGCAGGATAGAACCTATCCTAGATGCACTCAAATTGATCCCACAATACAGCCATCAGATTATAACAACAGAAAGCAAAATAAAATCGCTAACAGCGATAGAGCAAAATAAAATCATTGTCAGCAGCGATCTAAACTCATTATTAGAAAATGACTTAATCGATGTAATTGTAGACGCGACTGGACATCCAGAAGCTGGTGCGCAAATTGGCTATCAAACGCTTCAACATAATAAACATTTAGTAATGATGAATGTTGAAGCTGATGTAACTATCGGTCCGTATCTTAATTTAGAAGCAAAAAAACATGGCTTACTTTATTCTCTAGGCGCTGGAGATGAACCTTCAGCATGCATGGAGCTAATAAATTTTATCTCCGCAATGGGGCATAATATAATAGCTGCTGGCAAAGGTAAAAATAATCCCCTGCATTTTGAAGCTACCCCAGATGAATATAATGAAGAAGCAGCACGCCGAAATATGAATGTCCGAATGCTAGTAGAATTCATAGATGGCTCTAAAACTATGGTAGAAATGGCCGCGATAGCAAACGCGACTGGCTTGATTTTAGATAAACCTGCTATGCATGGTGCAGATATCAGCTTAGAAAATTTAGCAAAAATTTTAATACCCATAGAAGACGGTGGCATATTGCACAACAAAGGTGTTGTCGATTACACTATAGGTAAGGGTGTAGCACCAGGCGTGTTTGCTATAGCCGAAATTCGCCAACCACGCTTACGAGCCAGAATGAAAGATTTATCGTTAGGTAACGGGCCATATTATAGCTTTTATCGACCATATCACCTTACAGCAATGGAGGTTCCGCTCACCTGCGCGCGGATGGTTCTGTACGGCAAAGCCGATATGGCGCCAATGAATAAACCCGTTGCAGAAGTTTGCGCAGTAGCAAAAAAAAACTTACTGCCAGGCGATAAATTAGATTTTATAGGCTTATACACTTATAGAGCTTTTACCATGAATCGAATAGATGCCCAGAAATCAGCAGCATGGCCTTGTGGATTATTAGAAGGCGCCATGATAACTAAAGCAGTCAACAAAGGCGAATTGCTAACTAAAGCTAATACTTCAATAAATGAAAAGCTATTCATAGCCGAATTGCGTACAAAACAAGATAAAATTATTTACTGACAAAAGGTAGAATACATTGCAAATTGCTATATTACCCTTAGGCGCCTTTGAACAACACGCAAATCATTTACCTTTAGAAACCGATTCTATAATTGTTGAAGGTCTAATTAATACATTAAAACAACTAATTGATACCAATAATAAGATATTATTCTTACCCGTAGAAACTATAGGCTATTCGCCAGAACATCTTTTTGACGAAAGAAGCAAATCCTTAACTTATGTCGAGGCTATAGAAAAATTCTTTAACGCTGCTGCATATTGTGTTAAAAATCATAATATAAAAAAAATTATTATATTAAATGCACATGGTGGAAATTCAGCAATAATGAATATTGTAGCTACCGAATTACGCTATAAATTAAAAATACTCTGCGTATGTACTAGTTGGTCTAGATTTAAGCTGCCTGCAGGACTTATCACAGAAAACGAGCGCGCATTGGATATACATGGTGGCTTTATAGAAACTAGCTTAATGCTGCATTTTGCGCCAAACCTAGTAAATATGGAAAAGGCAGAAAATTTTAACAATAAGCAACAAGATTTTATAAAAAAATTCAAATATTTAAGGGCCTATGGCACCCATTATTTTGGCTGGTTAACACCAGACCTTAACTCCAAAGGGGCATGCGGTAATGCAACAAAAGCAAAAGCAAAAGCAGGAGCAATAATAGCCAACCATATCTGTACGGAGCTTATTGAATTAATAAATGATGTTAATAATTTTGACCTAAACGATCTAAAACAATAAAAAATTTAGCTTTTAAATAATTTTAAATTAGCTAAATTACTTACCACAATATAAAACATCGGTATAAAAAATATAGCAATAGCTGTGGCAAATATCATACCGCCAATGATTCCGGTGCTAATAGAATGTCTGCTTTCTGCGCCAGCTCCACTTGATATAGCCAAAGGTACAGTGCCTAAAATAAAAACAACAGACGTCATAATAATAGGTCTAAATCGTAAGCGAGCTGCAATTATAGCAGCCTGGATAATAGATGTACCGCTTTGATACTCTAAGATAGCAAACTCCACAATCAATATAGCATTCTTAGCCGCTAAGCCTATCAAAGTAATTAGGCCAATTTGAAAATATATATCATTAGATAAACCGCGCAACCAAATAAATAACAGCGCCCCAGTCAAGGCAAAAGGCAAAGCCGTAACCACTACCACGGGCAACGACCAACGCTCGTACTGTGCAGCCAAAATCAAAAATACCATTAAGATTCCTGCAGCAACAGCAATAAAACTGGCGTTACCAGATTGCATTTCTTGGTAGGATGCCCCCGTCCAAGCTATCTGATAATTTTTGTTCAATTTACTACGGGCTAAATCTTCTAATTCCTTCATCACTTCACCAGTAGAATAACTACCTTTTGGTTGTACCATAACACGCATAGCATAAAACCCATTAAATCGTTCTAGCTGATCAGACGCCACAACACGTTGTGTAGAAACCAAGGCGTCTAAAGGAACCATATCTCCTTTATTAGTTTTAACAAACACCTTGCCTAAATCATTTGGTGTACGCCTAAACGCTGCATCTGACTGTAATTGAACCTTATAATTTCTACCAAATAAGGTGAAATCATTAATGTAAACATTACCAAAAGTAGCAGACATTGTTTCATAAATAGTATTTATCGGAACACCCATAGCTATAGCTTTGTCACGATTTACGATTATACGATACTGCGGAACATTAGGATTAAAAGTGGTACGCACACTCGCTACAGCTGGAAGTCTCATAGCTGCGGCTATAAAATTTTGCGACTCTTTATATAAAGCTTCAATAGATCCACTGCCCCGTGATTGTAAATAAAGTTCGACTCCTCCTGTAGTAGACAATCCTTGAACTGGAGGAGGATTTAACGTCATAATAAAGCCGTCTTCTATAGTGGCGGTCTGTTGCATAAAGCGACCCGGTAAAATTCTAGCATCTTGTTCTTTATGGCCAGCACGCTGTGCCCAATCTTTAAGCGTAATAAAAAATGCACCCGCGCTAGATTTCAGTCCACCAGAAAATAAATCTAACCCGCTAATAGCAACTACATTTTCTACTGCTGGATTTTTACTATAAATAGTCTGCGCTTTATCCATAACCTTTAATGTTCTGTCTAAAGAAGACCCGGGAGGTAACATAGTAAAAGCCATTAGGCTACCTTGATCTTCCATCGGAACCAAGGCGCTTGGCACTATCTTATATAGAATAAATCCAGCAAGACATACAGCAAAAAATAAACCTATACCAAGTCTTATATGACTTATTAAATAAGCCACTCCCTCGCTATACAAATTCGCTAATCTATCAAAATAAAAGTTAAATTTCTTAAAAAACTCATACGGCTCCGAATGTGTTGGTGTTAAAAATAAAGAACATAGAACAGGAGTTAACGTCAAAGCTACTATACCGGAGGTTATCACTGAAATCGCAATGGTTATAGCGAATTGCTTATACATAATCCCAGCCATTCCACCAATAAATGAAACGGGTATAAATACAGCACATAAAACCAATACAATAGCTATAACTGGCGTCATTACTTCTGACATAGACTTAATCGCAGCCTGTTTAGGCGAAAGCCCCTCAGTCCGCATTAAGCGCTCTACATTTTCTAAAACTATAATAGCATCATCAACTACAATACCGATAGCCAGTACTAGACCAAATAAGGTTAAAAGATTCAAAGAAAATCCAAGCACATACATGCCGCTAAAGGTTCCAATAATAGAAATAGGCACGGCTATTACTGGTATTAGAGTAGCACGCCAATTTTGCAAAAATACGTAAACCACCAAAATTACCAACAACAACGCCTCTATAAACGTATGGACCACTTCCTTAATCGAAACCTTAATGAAATCGGTTGTATCATAAGGTATAGAGTATACTATACCTGGAGGGAAATTTCTCTGTAATTCTATCATACGGGCTTTCACTAGTTCCATAGTTTCAAGTGAATTAGCACCGGATTGTAAATTTACCATAATAGGCACCATAGGCAACCCATTCAATTTAGTATCCACCATATATTGTTCGGATCCTAACTCAATTCTTGCGACATCTTTTAACCGCAACACTGCCCCATTAGCTTTAGATCGCAATATTATCTGCTCAAACTCCTTAACCGAGGTAAGCCGGCCCTTCGCTATAGCAGAATAGGTATATGCTCCCATATTTTTATCCGGAGCGTCACCAAAATGCCCAACAGAATATTGAGCATTTTGTTCACGTACTTTTGCGATTACATCAGAAGGCGTAAGTCTGTACAAAGCAAGCTTGTCTGGTTGTAGCCAAATACGCATAGCATATTCTATCCCCCCCATAACCTGTGCATCGCCTACACCTTTAAGCCTTTTTAAATCATCCACAACATTTAATAAAGCATAATTTCCAACATAAGCCCGATCGTATCTTTCATCTGTACTACGCAAAGCAATAATACCCAACGTATCACTAGAGCGTTTACTTACGGTGATCCCCATACGCTGCACCTCTTGCGGCAAGCTTGTTGACACACGTTGTAATCTATTATTAACCTCCATAGCCGCCTTATCTATATCTGTACCTGCAGCAAAGTGGATTGAGAGATTCATGCCTCCTTGCGCATTAGAAGAAGAGCTCATATACAACATATTTTCTACACCATTAAGTTGCTGCTCCAACGGCACAGCAACAGTTTGAGCAACAGTTTGAGCGCTAGCCCCAGGGTAAGACGCAGAGATACTAACAGTAGGTGGCGATAATTTAGGATATTGTGCTATAGGTAAAAAATTTAAACAAATAAGTCCCACGGTAACAATAATGATAGAAATTACCGACGCCAATACAGGCCTATTTACAAAAAAACTATATGACATTATGGACTCTTTAATATATTAATCATGTACGAATCAGCAAAATATCTACTTAACAGATATAGCCTTGCCGTCTAAATTTGTAACCAAAACCGGAACACCAGGTAGTTTACCAGCTAAAGCTGTCATAGCGGCCTGCACCATAAAATGGCCTTTTACCAATATTTGATCCCCATCCTGAAGCTGACCTTTATTGCCAAATTTATTATCTAAGTTCAACAACCAACGTCTATCGCTAAGTTGTTTTGCTATCTTAACATCAAGCCGCTTGGCTAAAAGAATAGCAGGAACTTTTTTATTGATAGAAAATTTTCGTAAAACATAAACATAAGCACCTATGCTATCCTGCATCAAACTTTCCTCTGGGATAGCGATGCCATATTCGGTAAGTCCTGTAATCCTTAACCTAACAAAATCTCCGGGTACTAAATTATTTAACTTATTAGAAACAAAAGAGCGAGCTCTTACAGTGCTAGTATTTTGATCAATTATAGGTGAGGTAAAATCTACGTAGCCTTTTTCTGGATAAGCTTCTCCATTTGGCTTATACAAAACAGTCTCTAATCTAATAGATCTATTAGATTTAGCGGCAAAACTTTGTAATATAGCGTTAATTTCAGCTCCATCCTCATTGCTGAAAGAAAAATTTATATATACTGGATCCAATTGTGTAATATTAGTTAAAATATTGGTGCCTGCTGCAACTAAACTACCATCAGAAATTAAGCGATTTCCAATTATTCCACTTATAGGAGCTTTAACCTTTGTATACGATAAATTTAACTTTGCTATTGTTAAAGCAGCCTCAGCCTGTGTTAAAGCAGCTTGCGCTTCAGATCTTTTAGCGAAAGCTTGCTGCGCAACACTAAGCGATAAAACATGATTATCCAATAATTTTTGAGCTCTATCTGAGCCTAAATTAGCTTCTTTATAAATAGCCTGAGCCTGACTTACTTTCGCCTGTGCTTCTGAAACAGCGGCTTCATACTGTTTTGGATCTATTTCAAACAAGCTATCCCCGGCTTTTACGAAGGACCCTTCCCGAAAATTATGCTTCAACAACACGCCATTGACTTGCGAGCGCACTTCCGTAGCCTTTACTGGTTCAACAACGCCTACATAATCATAAATAACTGGAATATTAGTTTTATGAACAGTTACAACGCTTACATTTACTGATCTATGTGGGTAATCCCCATTATGGCTACAAGAGGATAATAAGAGCACACCTAAAATGGCTATGAACGCCTTAATTTGCTTCAATTTCATGATAACTTATGCCCCACACCAACAATAACACTTACTTACGCTTTAACTCAGCTATAAATTTTATACATTAAATTTTTGCAAAAAATCAAGCAAACCTTGATTAATAAACCCTGCTTCGCTTTTTGAACTTAGTGCTGAAAAATTAGAATCCCGGCCAATCTCTATACGCATTAATAACTCCTTAGCCAATTCTTTTCCTAACTCTACACCCCATTGATCAAATGAATTAATGTCTAATAACACTCCTTCTACGAACACACGATGTTCCCACATAGCCAGTAATTGCCCCAAATTATACGGTGTTAATTGTTCAAATGCAATAGATATTGAAGGACGATTACCGCTAAAATATTTAACAAAACCATTTTCTGAATTATCCGTGCTCCGCCCATTTAATAATGCTTCACTTTGCGCTAAACAGTTAGCAAGTAATATATTGTGATGCCGCTTGCTCAAATCGTCTTTTTCATGTCCCTTTGCAAAAACAATGAACTCAACAGGCACAATATCCGGGCCCTGATGTAAAAGCTGAAAAAACGCATGTTGTCCATTTGTACCAGTTGCTCCCCATATTATGCTTCCGCTAGGCGTTTCAAGAAGCTGACCGAACAAATTAACCCCCTTACCATTTGATTCCATGCATAATTGTTGTAAATAAGCGGGTAAAAACTCTAACCTTTGCTCATAAGCCACTATGGCTGTATTTGAAAAGCCTAAAACTACTCTTTTATAATAATCTATAGTCCCCAATATTAACGGCAGATTTTCACGAAAAGGAGCCTTCAAAAAATGACAGTCCATATCGTGAGCCCCATTTAATAATTGATAAAAATTTTTGCTTCCAATAGCTAACATAAGGGGCAAACCAACAGCGCTCCATAAAGAATAACGGCCACCAACCCAATCCCAAAAGGGAAAACAATTTTTCGGATCTATACCAAAAGCCTGCGCCCGCTCTAAATTAGCAGTAACCGCTATAAAATGTTGCTTTACCGAACTGCTAGGCAATATTTTTTGCAACCATTGTTTTGCCCAATTAGCATTAGCTAACGTCTCTGTAGTAGTAAAGGTTTTTGAGGTAATAACAAAAAGTGTTGTTTCCGGATTCAACTCAGCTAAACAATCTGCAATGTCAGCCGCATCAATATTCGAAACAAAATGACACTTAACTCCTTTTCTATACGGACGTAAAGCGCGATAAGCCATTCTTGGCCCCAAATCGGACCCACCAATACCTATATTAACTACATCGATAATTGGTTTACCAGTATAACCAAGGTAATTTTTTTCTAAAATATCTGTAGAAAAATCTTCCATTCTGCTTAAAGTACTATGCACTTCAGCACTTATATTTTCACCATTTAGAGAAAAACTATAAGTATGAGGTAACCGCAGAGCAATATGCAAAACCTCTCTGTTTTCAGTGAAATTTATTTTTTCACCTGAGAACATCAAATCACGCCTTTCCTCCACCTTGGCTGCTTGCGCTAAGTCTAGCAATAACTCTAAGCTTTTTTTGTCTATAGGCATTTTAGAAAAATCTACTAAAACACCTTCTCTACAACAAGAAAACTTTTGAAACCTCTTAGCATCATTTGCAAATAACTCCTTTAGATTTAGCAGATCATGTTTCTTGCTATATATTTTAAGTTTTTGTAAAGTTTTATCGAAGCTATGTTTATCGCGCAACTTTATATTTTTATTCTTATTTGCATCTAAATAAAGCATTAAAATTATCCACTACACCATTATAACTCTATATATAAATAAGATTTATTATATTTTTTTCCAACTTTGTCTTGCATTTAGGAGAATAACCTATTAAAAACTAATTATGCAAAAATTAATTTGCTGCTATATGCACCCGTAGCTCAGCTGGATAGAGCACCAGACTACGAATCTGGGGGTCAGGAGTTCGAATCTCTTCGGGTGCACCATTCTGTTTTGCTTAAATATATTTATAAGTCTTAGCGAAAATAGAAAAAGCGCTACGAAAATAGCGCTTTATTTTAAAAATAATTTTTATTAACTAGCTTAGCTTAGCACGAGATAATTTATTAGAGTAATAATCAAACGCCAAGCCTAGAATTACCAGAGTAACACAAGGTGTGATCCAAGCAAGACCTTGTGCAAAGAAAGGCAAATGCGTATAAACTGAAGGCACTAAATACTCAAGACCTTGGCTTTTGAAGGCGTCAAAAAAACCACAGACGAGTCCAACTGCACAAGCTGGTCCAAGAACCATAGGCATAGACCGTACATAATTACGAAAAAATGACATGATTATTAAAATAATAAAAACAGGGTATATTATTAGCAATATAGGCACCGACATAGCTATCAACCTGGTAAGCCCCAAAGTAGATAACGAGAAAGCAACAGTATTAATGACAAATACCATTACTCGATATTTAAGCCCGACAATACGATTAAAGAAAATGCTTCCAGAGCTACTGATACCTATAGCAGCAATAATGCATGCAATAGTAATCAAAACTGACATCAAAATCTTACCTGCAACACCGCAATGATACACAACATATGGATTAATTATTTGTGTTCCATTGGTAATATCTCCATGCACTAATCCAGTACTTTTTGCGCCAACTAAAAATAAACAGAAATATATAAATATTAGGCCTGCACCAGCTATCAAAGCAGCGTACGCTACATAGCGAATAACCAGCCCATGATTGGTTACACCACGAGATCTAATCGCATTCACCATTATAATGCCAAATATCATGGAGGCAAAAGCGTCCATGGTCAAATATCCTTGACTTATCCCCTCAGAAAAAGGTGCAACTGCGTATGGTCCTTGCGCTACGTTAGTAGAGACATCTGCAGAAAAAGTAAATACACTAAGACATAAGATCAGCAAGGCTACAACCTTTATAGGAGTCAACACCTGACCAACCAAAGCAAATATCTTATTAGGATATAGAGCAAAAGCAATTATAATGCCAAAATATGCCAAGAAGAATACCCAAGCGTATGATCCTAGATGAAAAAATGGTTTAAACGCAAGTTCATACGCTATAGTAGCAGCACGTGGAGTAGCCCCCATTGGCCCGGTACAAAGATAGCATACTAAAATTACTGCTAACCCGAGTTTTTTGCCTAAAGGACTAGTTATTGCGTCCATTGAACCTTCAACTGGACCCATTGCTATAGCTGCCAGCACTGGCAGACCAACACCAGTTAGCAAAAACCCTATAGCAGATGACCATAAATTGGCACCAGACATATAGCCTATATAAGGTGGAAAAATAATGTTACCAGCCCCAACGAATAACGCCAGATTTAGCATGCCCAAAACTATAATATCTTTAATGCTTAAGTATTTCATAGATATTTAGTATAGAGCAAAAAAATCGACAAGACAAGACAAAAATTTCAAAAAGCAGTTTTTATGTGCGCTCACAACGCATAAGCAAGCAATAATCTAAAGATTCAGGCATTATAGATTCAGGCACTGTTAGGTAAACTATATGACCATCTCCTGGAGCTACATCCGTAGCTACACCTTTTTTATTTTCCATAGCCTTTAGCGTAAAATATTTATTTCCTTGCGGCCCCATAAGCTCTAATTCATCACCTACAGAAAAACGATTTTTAACAATGACCTGTCTTTTATCGCCCTTGGATTCTTGCCCAAACTCCCCAACAAACTGTCTAGATCCATAATGAGAGGTGCCAATTAAATAATTCTGATACTCTTTATGCTTATGCCTTTGCAAAAAGCCCTCGGTATAACCACGATTAGCCAAAGCTTCTAATTCAGACATTAATTGCGGATTAAATGGACGTCCAGCTACAGCGTCATCAATCGCCCTTCTATAGACTTGAGCTGTACGAGCGACATAATAATGCGATTTCGTACGCCCTTCTATTTTTAACGAATGAACGCCCATATCTACGAGATTATTAACATATTGCACCGCACGCAAATCTTTTGAATTCATAATATATGTACCATGCTCATCTTCAAAAGCAGACATAGTATTATCAGGTCTTTGCGGGTCTTTTATAATAAATACATCACTAGTACTTGCACCTTCACCCAGTGTAGGAGCTACAGTATCTGTTTGCACATCACAGCCACAGCCCCGCGCATCTTCAACGATCTCGCCGAGTAAGTTTTCTTGGCCTTGCTTTACATCATATTTCCAACGACACGCGTTAGTACAAGTACCTTGATTCGCATCACGGTGGTTAATATAGCCAGATAACAAGCAACGCCCTGAATAAGCCATGCACAAAGCACCGTGAACAAATACCTCTAACTCTATCTCTGGCACGTTAATTCTTATATCTTCAATTTCTTTCAAAGATAACTCACGAGATAAAATCACACGTGTTAAGCCAAAGTCTCGCCAAAACTTCACCGTAGCCCAATTTACCGCATTTGCTTGCACAGAAAGGTGAATCTCCACCTGTGGAAAATGCTGACGCACTAGCATAATTAATCCCGGGTCGGACATTATCAAAGCATCAGGCGACATGGCCACTATAGTAGCGATATCTTCTACAAAAGTCTTAAGTTTGTCATTATGTGGCGCAATATTAACCACCACATAAATCTTTTTTCCTAAGCCATGAGCATACTCAATAGCCTTAGCCAAATTAACATGATCGAATTCATTATTGCGCACACGTAAACTGTATCGCGGCTGCCCCGCATAAACTGCATCTGCTCCATAAGCAAAAGCATATTGCATAGCCTTTATAGTACCAGCAGGGGAAAGCAACTCAACTATTTTATGTGAGGACATTGGGACAGACCAAAGATAAAAACAATGAACAAGGAAATTAAATGGTTGCGGGGGCAGGATTTGAACCTACGACCTTCAGGTTATGAGCCTGACGAGCTACCATGCTGCTCCACCCCGCGACAACAAGAATTAATCTAAATTAAAAGCCAAACTAAGTCAAGCATAGGCAAGAAAATAATTATCACTCAGCCCAGATATCTAAGGCCAATAATAAAAAATTCTTATATAATACCGCCTTATCTTGCCACAAAAATTTTTATAAACTTAAGGTTGAGAATTTTATATATCTGAGGTATAATAAAAACGAATCAAGAGTAACTGTTCTTATGAAAGGTTAGCCTGATTTGTATCATTAAGCAATAATGATAGTTAAGTAAATTTTCTTGTATCCGGTGAGGGTGTATTACTATGGTATATAAACAAACACAAAAAATCGAAGAAATCAGCTATATAGCTCAAATGGCCGAAGAATTGGCTAAAATAGCGAGCGATAACGAAGCAGAGGTGCTAGCCGTCCTGTTAGAAACTTGTGCACGCGAAGGCAGAATGGCCGTGCGCGCTTACGAAAAAGCTACAAAAAACAAGCTAAACGATAATTAAAAATTATCACCGCTTATAGCAGTAGCTTTAGCTGAACAACAGACAGCCGATAGCTTTTAGAAGCTATCGGCCTAAGTTTCGTATAAATGTTAGCGATAAATTGCTTTAACATGCTCGGATCATAGCTAACTACTATCTATCGTATCTCTATCTCCAATGGCTCAACCACGTGGATAAGCTTCCCCTTATAAGTTACATTAACCTTATGTGTAGCTACCTTATTAGAAACAAGCGTCGCATAATACTCCGTACCAGCCGAGCCAGAACGGAAAGCACTAAGAGCACCAGCCTCTGCATGATCGTCAACCAATTTTAAATGTTCCTCGATATCCGATGCAACATAAGGTAATTTTAAGGTAATTGAAATCCGTTCTCCCTTATGGCTTCTGTTTGAGCTTGCTATCAGCTCAGCATTTGTTAAATTTTCTTGCTTCGTTAGTGCTAAAACGGGAAGCCCATCAATAACCTTACTATTATAATGTACCGTAAAACTATGGATCTCGTCATCCTGTGTACTAAATTCCAAGATATAGTGATTTTTTTCCGCACTTTCTGACTTAAATTGTAACATTTTACCCTTGCTATCTTGTAGCTTCAAACGACTAGATATATCATCTTTAACATGCGGAACGGTTATTGTAACAAGAAAGATAAAAACACCAGGCACAGATGAGGAGGTACGAATTACCCTTAGAGTAGCTTCTTTTAAATCCTGCGGCATTACTTTTATTATAGGTTTTTCATCAAGCGTCAGATCGTCAACCTTAACAGCAATCTGAAATTCCGTAGGCTTATCTAAAGCGCTATTATGCTTAAAAATAGAACTATAATAGCCGTGACCTTCGGAGAGGTCTGGCTTAATTTCAGTAAAACTGTAATCGGCTGGTGCAGTAACACCCGATGGCTTCAATAAAAACAGCACTGGAGCTTTTCCATCTAGTGGGTTTCCAGTACTATCGGTCAGATATATAGTAACATCAGCGCTGCCCGCATCGCTCATCTTCCTAAGTGTATCTAGCGAGCTTTTACCATGTTTAGGTTCTACCTTATGGCCAGCTGAAGAAGCCATTATTTTTATCTCTTTTGGCGTAGTAACTATAGGCTTAAAATCATCGTAGCTAACAAGCGTATGCGCCCCATCAAGCGGCACAGTATAAGCCGCCTCATACGTGGTATTATCTGTGCCCTTACGCTTAAATTTTATAGACCGATGTAGCTCATCATACACTTTTAAACGATAGCCTAGATCATCCTTAACATGCGGTACCTTTAATGTGACGATAATTACATCCTTATCATTAGCATCTATAGTAGTTTTATTTACCTGCATCGTAGCGTCTTTGAAATCTTGGGGGGTTAACGTTATCTTCGCTTTAGCCTCCAGTGCCTTATCGTCAATCTTAACACCAATTTCAAAAACCGTGGCCTTACTTACAGGCAGCTTATAGGCAAAAGTAAATTTATAGTGCCCCGACCCCTTGGCAGTATCGGGCGCTACGTCTCCAAAATGATACCACTCGGACAAAGCTACAGCTGGGCTGGCTAAAAACGGCGCAATACCCGTAACACCAGCACTAGTTCTACCAGCCACATACAAATAAATCTCCGCTGTAGTGGAATCGCTCATTGTGGTAAAATTTGCTGTAATTGTGCTATTGCTAGCAGCGGCGCTTGTTTCTTTGAGCTCTGTTATATTTTGCATTTCTTTAAAATCCTTCATAAAAGTAAGCTAAGACAATATACAAATTGGCTATCTCAACTATAATTGTGCCATTTTGAAACATAACATATTTTTTAACGCAGGTATTAAAAAAATTTTATTTTACGAAAAGAACAATAAAACAGATTTTAAAAAATAATCCTAAGCAAAAACTCAGCCTCTGATGCTATAAATAATTCGATTCAAAGACAAAATCTTAAAAACAAAAAAATGTAGAGCTTAAAAATTAAGCCGCTAGCTAATCCTCATCCCAATTAAAAACAGGCATATATTTTCGCTAGACCCACAAATTTAGCGCATATTTTTTAAAAAAAATAAAATAAAGTAAATTATACGCTAGGACTTATATTTAACCCAACATTATAATAAACTCTCCAGCTACACTGCAGCAGAAAATTAAATCTAGAATAGCCATGATAATGTAAGTAAAGATATAACCTATCTTCATAGCGCTTAACCGTTCAAATAGTTAAAAAAGAAAACATATACTTACGCGACTACGGACCATAAATTTACGCTACAACTTTTAACTCAGAGTACCCACACAACCTTAATTATTTACTAACTATAAAAACTATTATTTAAAAGAACAGAAAACAAATTACATCAATTAAATGCCTACCACACACATTAAGAATACTTATCGTAAAACTTTAATAGCCTTATTTTTTGGCCACAGTACCCCATAACTTCCCTTTATAGTAATCACTAGGGTCAAGTAATTTACCGTCTACAACAACACCAAATCTATGTTTCTCACCTGGTACAAGAGGACGATTCGCTCCAACTGTACAACTATACATCTGCGAATTAGGGTCATAGGGACATACGCCACCATCTACAGCAATTGGCTTATCTGGTCCTGTATCTAAAGTTACAGTGTGACCATCCAGCGGATTTACCAAGCTATCGCCCACAACAACCCAAATAGTTGCCTGATCGTTCTCATCAAGAGTAAAATCATGTGAGCTATTAGGTGGATATATGGTAGAGTTATAATCCTTAACCTCATTGCCATGAGACGATGCTGTAATTTGAAGGCTTGCACTTATTAAAGGTATCCCATCATATGCCACAGTTAAATTATGAACACCAGCCTTCGCGACTTTATACACAATGTGATATTTACGCTACCAAAATCCTCAAAAAACTTACCATCAGGGTCCGTAGTCTCTCCGCAAGACTACTGCTATCAATTAACATTATCTAGGTCATTTATTTTTAAGTTTACATTTGAACCAAGGTAAGCCTATCCGCACTCTCAACTGCTATCCCAAACATAAGCTTAACCAATATTACAAACGTCATATTCAAGACCGCTCACTAAACTAAATGTAGCAGCAACCTATTTACTTTTACCCCAGACCCTTAAAGATATCATTTCGCCAGTAGGACCTGCTACGTATCCATATGAACCCTCACAGTCAACCAATAGATTGACCGCATAATACATAGATGGTGAATATTTAGCTATATATGTTGTAGGGTCACCATCCTTCATCACAAATTTCATAACCGAAATTTGCGGCCCATTTATACTATCCTCTATTAATTTTAGTTTACTCGAAATATCGGTTGTAATATTTGGCACTGTTAGAATAGCATCAACAGTTTCACCTACAGCTAAAAGAACGCTGCCCGAAGCATCTACCGGGTGATCTTTAATAACTAAGGTACCAATTGGAAATTTTTCTACTACCCCTGTAGAATACATTTTCTCCAAATTATCGGCGCCTTGCGCAGCTTTTGTATATCTTAAACCAAGTTTATGTACACCAAAGGAATTAACTGTAAGGCTTGCTGTTCCCTGGTTACAATAACGATCCTCAGCATCACCAACACAATTTTGTGTAATTTTTGCATCAGCTGCTGGGTTACCATTATCTAACAATACTAAATCCTTGGTAATATCATCCCTTATCGCATGCCCATTACCGCCCTTAGTTTGTAGATCAAGCTTAAGTTTAATCGCTAATTTACCATCACGCTGACCTAGCATAAGCCACTGCTTTGGATCGGCCAAGCTCATTTTTGAAGGCTTACCCGGGGTATCTGGCCATAATACCACCTTCCAAGCAGTAGGAATTTTATCCGCAGGCGTATTTAGCGCAAAATTAAACTCGTGAGCTGAATCCGGCTCCAATATAGCAGTATCGTTCCATTTAAGATTAAAAGTACAAATACCATTAGCGTCAGAAGTTTGTATGGGAGGCGTAATCGTCCAATCATCAG
>DWDQ01000007.1:0-37361 GCA_018245515.1 Pyrrhopyge guianae | reverse complement strand
TGTAGCCGCTTTATTTATATCAAAATTCAAATATTACAGACCATTGCACCTTTACGCTATAAAAGACCATAAATAATATTTCATATTAATACAAAAACGAGGTTAATTGATTATGCCCTTAGGTAAAAATAATTTAAATTCCCCTGTTTTTATCATAACAAAATACCGTATAATTGTGGATCATTATGACACAGTATATAAAAAATGTCAATTGTTAAATTATTAAGCCTAAGATTAAGCGAGCTGCAAAGAGTAGCGCTAATGGACATGACCCCATTACAATTGAAGATTTGGTTAAAGTAGCCAGAAATAGTTAGCAATATAGGTATGGTGCCCCCAGAGAGACTCGAACTCCCGACCCTCTGATTACAAATCAGATGCTCTACCAACTGAGCTATAAGGGCACAACATGTTGGAAGTAACATAGGTTGAAGCGAAATGCAAGCGAAAATTGCCGTAATCAAACCTTTACATTTCGGAACCAACAACTTTCTTTCACGTTTGGCGTCTACAGTTATAAAATTTTTAAGGGATGCAACATGAATAATAACCACACTTGTAATAATCCGGATTATACCCGGTATAATAGATCGTACAATTTTATGCGGCCCTCCATTTCTTGGGGCGCTATTGCCGCCGGAGTTGTTACCTCATTAATCACAGCCATGCTTTTATCTTTATTATTTATTGGCTTAGGTTTTAGCAATTTTGACATTAACGCTCAGGATGCTGGTACACATAGCGGGTTAGCTCTTGGTCTTGGTTCAATTGTTATAATGATTTTAAGCTTGTTTGCTGGCGGCTATCTTTCGGGCATGCTAAGTGGTAGATCTGGCGGCACGCACGGATTTTTAACTTGGGCCACTTTAAGCTTGGTTGCGTTTTTACTATCTGCTATGGCCATAACCTCTGCATTGCAGTTTTCTGGCTCTTTAATTGGCGGTGCCTTTACGGCTGGTGCAACTGGCGACGCAAAAACCACGCAACATGAGGTCAATAAAGAAATCGATCATACAGTAAAAGCATATGCCTTTAGCGACGATTTTCTAGATAGCTATCGCTCGCAGCTAAATTCTGCGCTAGATGGCGGTAAAGCTCCGGTATTGTCTATAGATAAGTTAAAAAATAGTTTAGCTAGTGCTCGTAATCAATTAAGTGAAGCAGCTAAAGAAGGTTATAATACACCAGATAGCCTAAAAGCTATTGGCGATAGATTAAAAAATTCTTTGCAGCGTGATATAGATGGTCTAAACTTTACCGTTACGCAAACAGAAGTCTCTAAACAGCTGATAAATAACGGTATGGCAAAAGAAAAAGCGCAGACGGTAGCCCAAAACGCTTTAAATATCTTTAATGCAGCAAAGGCTGACTCTAGAAAAAAAATAGTAGATGCTAAAAACTTTGTGGACAAGGGACTGTACAATGGAAAAAATCTTCCTGACCAGGCTGTACAAATAGCTGGGGATGCTACAAATAAAGCTGGTCATGGTGCATTATGGGCATGTTTTAGTGCCGTACTTGGTGCGTTAGTTTCTGCTTTGGCTGGCTCTATGGGAACAAAGAAACATACAGTTAATATAAATCATGACTATTTTGATAATGGCCCGCATTATGATAATAACGGTCGTGATGATGGCCGGGACTATAATGGCAGAGATTATACAGCTGCTAACGCCCCCGTTACTACTGAGCGTGTAACTACACATAGAATTTTGGGTGACGATATATCCCCGCGTGTCTAGTGCGCTAATTATAAAAAGTTAACATAATCATAAGCCGGTGCTATTTTATAGCCCGGCTTTAATTATAGCTAGCTAAAACTAAGGCCGTCATAGGCCGGAGCTACATTTGTTGGTAGCTCCGCGCGTAGTGTGTTATAGTCCAGCGCCGTATGCATATGTGTGAAATATGCTTGCTTGGGCTGCAGCTCTTCTATAAGTTTTAAAGCTTGTGCTACCGAAAAATGGCTGCGATGCTCTTGATATTGTAAAGCACCTATTATTAATATTTGCAATTGTGTTAGTTTTGCTTTTGTCTCTTCTGGCATATAGCTAACATCTGTACAATAAGCCATATCACCAATTCTAAAAGCCACAGAATTTATATCGCCATGTATTTGCTCTAAAGCCATAAATTCTATAGCACCGCCAGCTCCTTTTACTCTATAAGTTTGCTGCATAGTTAAACTATTGGCTTTTAAAATAGGTGGATAATTAGACCCGGGCGGTGTTTGAAAGCAATAGCCAAAGCTTTTATGTAAATACTCCAAAGTATTTGTGTTGGCATAAAGTGGTAGCAAATCTTTTTGCACCAGGGCATAGCTGCGTAGGTCGTCAATGCCATGTGTGTGATCTGCATGGGCATGGGTGTATAACACAGCGTCAATATGGCTTACCTGCGCTTTTAGCATCTGCGCAGCAAAATCTGGGCCAGTATCTATAACTATGGTCGTTTTATCGGTTGCATTTGCATAGCGCTCTACCAAGAGCGAAGTACGCTGACGGCGATTTTTTGGCTCAAAGCGATTGCAAGCCCCCCAGTCGCCATTGGGTCGTGGTACACCGCAAGAAGAACCACAGCCAAGGATAGTATATTTTGTATATTCAGCTTTAGTCATTGTGCATTTTATTAAATAATCTAAGGGCATTTTTTGTGGTTTGAGCCACTACTTCTTCATAGGGTATTTCTAGAATTTGCGCAAGTATTTTAGCAGTTTCAACAATATAGGCAGGTTCATTGCTACGCCCTCTATATGGTATGGGGGCTAGATATGGAGAATCTGTTTCTAATAAAACTTGGTTTTTTGGAACTATCTTAGCTATTTCACGTATCTCAGCTGCATTTTTAAAAGTTAATATGCCAGAAAAACTTATATAACCGCCAATAGCTAACGCTGCTTTTGCCAATTCTATACCAGAAGAGTAGCAGTGTAAGACAAAGTTAAATCGCATTTTTGCATGCTCAGCCGTCAAGATATCTTGCATATCTTCATCTGCTTTTCTAGTATGTATCACCAGTGGTAGATTAGTATGTTGAGCTGCAGCAATATGCTTTAGGAATGATTTTTTTTGTATTTCTGCTTGTTCTGGCTGGTAATGATAGTCTAGCCCGGTCTCTCCAAACGCTACAACTTTTTTGTAGGTGCTATATTCTATTAATTCTTCTAGTGTTATTGCTGTTTCTTCAGCCGCATTGCCAGGATGAGTGCCTATAGCGCAAAAAACATTTTCATACTTATTGGCGATTTCAAGCAGTTTTACTGAATCCTTTATTTTAACGCCAATAGTTATAAATTTTTTAATCGACTGCGCTTTGGCGCGTTCTAAAACCATATCCAAATCTGCATAGAGCTCTGGAAAATCTAGGTGGCAATGTGTGTCAATTAAATAAGTCATTATTCAGCCCTATTTTCAATATACCGAGGAAAAAGTGGTGTAGCAGCTGGCAAGACTTGATCTTGCGGCAAAGGCTTTGTTTTTATATGTCTTATTAATCTATCGCTGGGTTCTATAGCCAAAAGATCCAGTAATTTTTCTGCTGAATTTGGTATAAAAGCCTGCAGTAATATACCCAATTGTCGCAATATTTCTAAAGTTGTGTATAATACTGTATTAAAACGTTCAACATTAGTGTTTTTTAAAACCCATGGTTCTGCTGCAGCAAAATAGCGATTGGTTGCTCCAACTGTTTGAAAAATCAAATTTAGGGCTAGAGAGATTTGCTGCGTTTCCATAAGCTCTATAGCTTCTTGCAAATTCTGTGCTGTTTGCTCTAAAACTTCTTCATCTTCTGCTTGATAAGCTATTCGCGCAGGAACGATATTATCACAATTTTTAGCCAATAACGCTAAGCTACGCTGCAATAAATTGCCTAAATCATTTGCCAAGTCAGCATTTATTCTATTAACAATGGCTGCATGACTATAACTACCATCTTGTCCAAAAATTACCTCTTTCATTAAAAAATAGCGTATTTGATCTACGCCATAAAGGTTAATAAGGTCGAACGGACTAACCACATTGCCTACGGATTTCGACATTTTTTCGCCCTTATTGAGCAAAAAGCCATGCGCAAATATTCTCTTCGGTAAATCTATGTTAGCAGACATTAGAAAAGCTGGCCAATAAATAGCATGAAATCTTATTATATCTTTGCCTATAACGTGTAAATCAGCTGGCCAAAAATAATTCTCGTCAGTTGCCTCTGGAAACCCCGTAGCGGTAAGGTAATTAGTTAAAGCGTCCACCCAAACATACATAATATGACGATTGTTGCCAGGTACTTTAATACCCCAGTTAAAACTAGTTCTGGAAATAGAGAGATCCTTGAGACCAGCTTTTACAAAACTATAAATTTCATTTCGTCTGGCGTGTGGTGCAATGAATTCTGGATGCTCGTCGTAATATTGTAGCAGACGATCTTGATATTTTGAAAGCCGAAAAAAATAACTCTCTTCTTCATTCCATTCAACTGGTGAGCCTACTTCCTTTTCGACTCTTTGGCCATCTTCTGTCAGCATAGTATCTGCTTCATCATAATAAGCCTCTTGCCGTACCGAATACCAACCGCTATATTTAGCTAAATATATATCGCCTGCTGCTTCCATTTTTTGCCACAGCGCTTTACAAGCCTCAGCATGTCTTGGCTGTGTCGTGCGTATAAAATCATCATTAGAACAGTTTAAGGCGGCAAGCATATCCTTAAATATTTGGCTATTTTTATCAGCTAACTCTTGTGGTTGCAGCCCTAGTTTTTGTGCTGTTTGCTGCATTTTCAAACCATGCTCATCCGTACCGGAAACAAATAAAACCTTGCTGCCTTTTAGCCTTTCAAACCGGGCCAGACAATCACTGGCTATGCTATTGTAAGCATGGCCTATATGTGGTTGTCCATTTGGGTAAAAAATAGGCGTAGTTATATAAAATTTTCTTTGCATTATTTTCTCTATTTATCGTGCATAACGTTAAAGGTACGAATTATTGAATCACATAATAACTGTTTCTTATTTAAATTGTATAAATTTGTTGCATTAAAAGCCTCATACATAGAGCGCCAAATACAAGATAATTCATTTGCTTGCTGTAAGGCCTGGGCGTTTGCTTTTTCTTTTGCACGTTTTGCTATTAAATTCAACAAGGTTTCCATGCATTGTTGATACGGCAGCGGCTGATCTTTTATGGTAAGCTCCTCCGCTAGTTGCTGAATAGCACTGATATTTAGCGATTGTTTAAGTAGCAGTTCATCTAATTTATCATAGATTTTAGTAGCATTAGATAAAACCAACAAAGCGGCTTTTCGTACATTGCCTTTAGCTTTCGCTATTGTGGCCGTATCTATTTCTGCGGTGTTTAGTAAACAATGTTGCAGCGCTGTTTCTAGCTGCTCTGTTGCTAATGGCTTAAATCTTATAGTTAAACAACGAGACCTTACCGTGGCTAAAACGGGCTTATGCAAATGCGAAATAAGTATAAATAAAGTATTGGCTGGCGGCTCTTCCAACATTTTTAGTAAGGCGTTAGCAGAATATTGGTTTAAATCGCCTAGATTATCTATAATAATAATACGTTGTCCACTGTCGCTTACGCTATGTTGCAGCATTTTGCTTATCTGTTTTATTTCTTCAGCCGCGATGTAATTTTTAAAACGTTTTGCATTGCTATCATAACTACGAGACAAATAGAGAAATCCTGGATAGATATTTTGCTCCATTTGTCGCCAAATAACTGATTTTTTATCTGGTATTTTTATATTAAAATGTTCATTGTTTTTTTCATAAGCAAAGAGGCTATAGGCAAAATGTATCGCAAGGCTTGCTTTTCCTAACCCCTGCTCGCCTTCAAATATAAGAGCATGGTGCTGGCGCTGATTATTTATTAGAGAGCATAAAATGGCAGTTTCTTGCTTATGCCCGGTAAAAAAATTATTATCAAAAGGCGAAAGCACACCATTTATATCATCTGCCGTTTTTATATTATAACTATCGTGCATGATTTTCCTGTAATTTTCTAATTACCAGAGAGGCTATGGTTGCGCTTAGTTGCGTAGATTCTTGCATAGCGTTTACAACATAGCAACGCTCTTTGTCTATTTTTGCTAAATCTAAATATTTTGCACGCCGTTTCGCAATTATTTCTAATGTAATATTGCGTTCCATAGAGTCCTGTAACTTATTTTTGCGCTGTTCTATACGCGCCAGCGCCAAAGATGGATCTATATCTAAGATTATTGTAAGGTCAGGGCGGCAGCTGTTGGCTATTTTTTGCCCTATTCCAAATAAAGCAGGATAGCTCTCTTGTGTAACTTTTTCTTGATAAACGGCGCTTGAATCAAAATAGCGATCTGACAAAACTATTTTTCCTTGTTTCAAAGCTGGAGCAATTAATTCATCAATATGATCTGCTCGTGCGCCTATCATAAGCAAATATTGTATTGTTTGGCTAAGTTTATCACTATGTAAAAAGACATCGCGCACTATCTTCGCGCCGCAAGTGCCGCCCGGTTCTTGCGTGGTTACTACCTCATGATAGCCTTGGCTTACTAGATAAGTCGCGAGTTTTTTGATTTGCGTAGATTTGCCGGCCCCGTCTATGCCCTCAAAACTTATGAAATATCCAGACAAATTTAACCTCTTCAGTTAAATTTATATTATAACTGTTTACTTAAAAAATACAATTGCTTTTCGCTGTATCCATCCAAAGAAGAGTTCATAAGCAGCGGCTGAAGCTCGGCGTGTAAATTTTGATGAATTTACCGTAGATTTCGCTAATAAAGCTTTGGTTTGCACTAGCTGCCCGTCGCGTAATATATTTATAGTTCCGAGCTGTTCGCCAGCTTGAATCGGTGCTAAAACTGGTATTTTATATATTAATTTTATTGCTGTTGGATGCTTATTTTCTTTATCTATTAGTGCTACCAAATTCTCGTTTGGTGTAGCTTCTATTTTATCTATTACACCGCCATAAATTGGCAACTCAATTATAGTTTGGCTTGGGGTGTATAGTAATTTTTCTTGGTAATCATTAAAAGCCATATTGGTAAGCTCAATAGCTCGATGCAATCTTGCTGCACCGCTGGGAGCATTCGCAAGGGCTATGTAAACGATGCGTTGGCCTTTTTGTATGCATGCCACCATAGCATAGCCTTCATTTTTAGTGTAGCCAGTAGCTCCACCCAATATTTTTATATCTGTTCCGGCTTTATTCAACAATGGGTTTTTGTTATGTTGGGTAATATTATTCCAACTGAAGCTTGGTTGCTGTGCTATAGCTACATAGCTGGGATAGTGCTTAATGACATATTGTAGCAAAAGTACTAAATCCTTGACGTTAGTAGTTTGCTGGCTACCAGGCTGCGGTAATCCGGTGGCATTTGTAAAAGAAGTAAAGCGCAATCCTATCTGCTTTGCTTTAATATTCATGAGCTTTGCGAATTGCTCTTGATCTCCAGCTATCAATTGACTTAGCATTAAAGCAGCATCATTAGCATTATCTATGATTAAGCCATGTAATAAATTGCTAACAGAGATTTGTGAATTTAATTTAGCAAACATTGTTGAAGCACCGCTCGGCGCACCGCCATTTATCCAAGCTTCATGTGTTACGGTAAGCTCTTGCTCGGGGCTGATTTTTTTATTTGCTAATGCGTCAAAGACTATAGCCGCGGTCATAAGCTTGGCCATGGATGCGGGTGCTATAATTTTATCTGAATTATTTTCATAAAGTGCACTATTGCTATCATTATCCAGTACAAAAACTGAATCCACAGGCTCAGGCGGCGGCATCACATGCTTCTTTGCAAGAGCTGTATCAAAAAATAATAATATGCAAAATAATATTTGTATGGCTAGTAACATTTGTACATATAAATATAGCAGAGCAGCAAAATAAAAAGCTCTCTGCTATATTTATAATATTTTTACAAATGCTTAAATTGTAATACAGGTCCAAATTCTGGCAGCATGGCTAGCATATTATCCTTATGCTCGCTTAGATCTTTTTTCGCTACCATAGTACGATTCTGATTGTAGCCGCCAGCGCGATAAGAAGCTATAAGATAGCTATTGTCGTTTGTATGTAAAGGCGCTAGGCCAATATACTGGATTTTTACTTGCGCTAAACCGTTGTCTTTATAATCTAATAATTCTGCCGCCCGTTTAGACAAATCTATAATTCGGCTTGAAACATAGGGACCACGGTCATTCACGCGTACAATTATCGACGATCCGTTGCTAAGATTTGTGACTCTAACATAGCTAGGCAAAGGCATAGTCGGATGCGCAGCCGAAAGTGAATTCATGTCATATACTTCGCCATTTGCTGTTAGCCTGCCTTGAAAGGCCGCACCATACCAAGAGGCTTTTCCAATCTGCGTGTAATTGGTATATTTTTTACGGGGATAATACCATTTGCCATGAACTTTATATGGCTTGCCAAGTTTTACATAATTAGCCTGGGCAACCTTATCTGCCGATACACCCACCCGTGGGCTGGCTTTTGTTCCATATTTTGATTCTCTAAAATATTCCCCAGAGCTTTTACCGCCAAGCGTCGAAAAACTTCCATGCTGTGCACATCCGCTTAAAGCAAGGCAAAAAGAAGTAATTAACGCAAACATATTTTTTTTGGTTATCATACACATATTACCCAAAGTTCAAATATTATTTAAATTATAAGCGTTAACCATAACCAGATTAAGTTTAAATTGCAACTATTTTTTGCATCTATCAATAATAATTCAGAGCTATCTGCGCTTCTTCTGACATCAGATCTTTGGTCCAAGGCGGTGTAAAGGTTAGGGTAACCTCAGCCATTTGCACACCTTCAACGGCGCTTACCGCGTCTTCTACCCATTTTGGCAAATCGCCAGCTACGGGGCAATTTGGTGCCGTTAACGTCATTAAAATTTTAATTACATTTCCTTCTTCGATATCCACTTTGTATATTAGGCCTAATTCATATACATCTACCGGAATTTCTGGATCGTAAACGGTCTTGAGTGCTGCTATTATGTCTTTTGTTAATTGCGTTTCTTCACTTTCCATCAAAAAACCTTTTTGCTTGGTCAAGCGCTGTAATTAGTTGATCTATATCTGCTTTGTTGCTATACAGGGCTAATGAAGCCCTGGCGCAGGCGGTTATGCCAAAGATAGATAATAAAGGCTGAGCGCAGTGCGTGCCCGCTCGTATGGCTACCCCTTTTCTATCTAAATATGTAGCTAGATCATGGGGATGAATATTTTTTAAATTGAATGAAAAAATGCCATGTTTTAATTCCACTGCTCCGTAAAAAGACAAGTCCTTTATAGCGCTTAAAGCTTCTTTGGCGTACAAGCTTAGTTCTTTTTCATAATTTGCTATAGAATCATAGCCTAGGCTTTCTACATAAGTAATAGCTGCTGTTAGCCCTATCGCTTCAATTATTGGTGGCGTTCCCGCCTCAAACCTAAAGGGCGGTACATTATAGCTTACAGAACTGGTAGTAACTTCTGCTATCATTTCCCCACCACCTAAAAAAGGTGGCATATCCTCTAAACGCTCTTTTTTGCCATATAACACACCAATGCCTGTAGGACCATAAAGCTTATGACCAGTGAAAACGTACCAGTCACAGCCAAGTGCCTGTACATCAACTTGCTTATGTACTACGGCTTGTGAACCATCTACAAGAACCGGAAGATCATAAGCTTTAGCTTTTTTTATAATTGCTTCAATTGGTAAAATTTCGCCTGTAACATTCGACATATGGCTAATAGCTAAAAATTTGGTTTTTTTACTTATCGCTTTTTCAAATTCTGGTAAATCAAAATTTCCTTCACTATTTAGGGGTACGAATTTTAACTCAACGCCAAGTCTCTCCCGCAAAAAATGCCATGGTACTATATTTGCATGATGCTCTAGGCTGGACAATAAAATTTCATCACCAGATTTTAGATTTTTCATGCCCCAACTATATGCTACTAAATTTATGGCTTCGGTTGCATTTTTTACAAAAATAATTTCATCTTCTTGGCTTGCATTTAAAAATTTTTTTACTGTAGTACGCGCTGTTTCATAAGCCTCTGTAGCTTCATTTGCCAAAAAATGTAGCCCGCGATGAACATTGGCGTAATTAGCACTCAGCCCCAGGGTAATAGATTCAATCACTGCTTTGGGTTTCTGTGCAGACGCGGCACTATCTAAATAGGCCAGCCTATTACCATAAATTTTTTGTTCCAATGCTGGAAAATCAGCCCGAACTTTTTGTATGTCAAACATCATTGCTCGCTAATTTTTCTGTCCAGCTATGTATGTGTGTGCTAACTAATTCTTCGACTTGCGGATCTTCAGCTATAAGTTCTTGGATAAAACTTTTGATAAGAAGAGCGCGAGCTTCTTCTTCCTTTATGCCTCGAGCATTTAGATAAAATAAAAGATCCTTGTTCAATGGTGCTATTGTTGCTCCATGGCCGCATGCAACATCATCAGCAAAAATTTCTAACTCTGGCTTTGCGCTAAAGCTTGCATTGTCAGAGAGCAAAAGCGTGTTACAGCTCATTTTCGCGTCAGTTTTTTGCGCTTGCTGGGCTACTTTTATCATGCCTTGAAATGCGCCAAATGCCTCATCCCGTACTACATTTCTTAGTAATTCTTTTGATTGCGTATTGGGGGCTATATGATTCACATTCATTACTATGTCATTATGGGCATTTTTGTCGAGCAAATTTACACTACGTAGTTGAAAATTTGCATTTTCTTCTAAAATAGAAATATTTAATTCCTGACGGCGCAATTTAGCGCAAGAGCCTATATTTATTACATATAAGTTTAACTGCCCCCCAGCTTTTATTCTGGCATTAAACTGTTGTAATTCAATATTAAAAATAGGATGATTATGCAAAATTATGTAATTTACTATTGCATTCTCTGCAATTAAAAGCTCTGATATGCTAGTTGCAAGGGCATTACCTACTTCCGCTGTATGATGCTCTAAAATTGTTGCACTCGTATTGGGATTGATATTTATATTAAAGCCTACATGGGTTTGCTCAGTGGCAAAAACATTATTAATAATTAAGGGTGTTACAAGCGTTTGTGCTATAGTGATGTCTGCACCTGCTGTTATATAAGCGGTGTTTATTTGCTCTATGGGGTCGTTTGGCAATAACTCTCTTTGCCGATTTGCTAGTTTTTTAAATATTATTCCCGAGATGTTGGGAAGACTTTGTAAAGCTCCATTTTTTAAAATTACAGCCGTATCTTCTACAACCGGTAGCTCTAAAAAACTTTTAGGCTCAGGCGGCAATAAATCAGAGGGTAAGATGTTTTTTAAATCTGTATAATGCCATTTTTCGATTTTTTTTGTCGGTAGCCCTTGTTTTTTTAGTAAATCCAGAGCCATATTGCGTTGTTCAAAACACATCATGCCGCGCCCTTGTCGTTAGCAATGAATTCAGCATAGCCATTTTTTTCAAGATGCAATGCTAAGCTTTTGTCTCCACTCTTAATTATCCTACCTTTATGTAAAATATGCACTGTATCAGGCACGATATAATTTAATAAGCGTTGATAATGGGTAATTACTAAAAATGATCGTTCAGCGGACCGTAAACTATTTACACCTTGGGCTACAATTTTTAAAGCGTCAATATCTAAGCCAGAGTCGGTTTCATCTAATACGCCTAACTTTGGTTGCAATAAAAGCATCTGCAACATTTCTATGCGCTTTTTTTCGCCGCCAGAAAAGCCAACATTTAATGCACGCTTTAGCATATCAATGTTTATATCTAAAACAGCCCCAGCTGCTTTTACTTCTTTTATAAATTCTGGTGTAGACAAAGGCTCTTCACCACGCTTTTTTTTCTGCGAGTTTAGGGCAACTTTTAAAAATTCCATAGTAGCTAAGCCAGGGATTTCTAAAGGATATTGAAATGCCAGAAAAATTCCTAAAGCCGCACGGCTAGCTGGTTCTAAATCTAATAGGGAAATATTATTAAATAATATATCCCCTTCGGTAACTTCATAACTAGGATGTCCTGCTATTATATAAGATAAAGTAGATTTGCCAGCACCGTTTGGCCCCATAATAGCTGCAACCTCACCATTAGCAACCGTTAAATTAAGGCCATTAATTATTGGCGTTTCAGTTTCTGCAATATTTGCATGAAGATTTTTGATCTCTAACATAAATATACTCTCTTTTCTTCGCTTTAACCCACACTGCCTTCAAGACTAATACCTATAAGCTTTTGTGCTTCTACTGCAAATTCCATAGGCAGTTCCTGAATTACCTCTTTAACAAAGCCATTAACGATAAGAGCAATCGCTTCTTCTACATCAATGCCCCTTTGCGTTACGTAAAAAAGCTGTTCATCAGAAATTTTTGATGTAGTTGCCTCATGTTCAAATTGCACCTGAGAATTCTTTGCTTCTATATAAGGTACCGTATGTGCACCGCAATTATTGCCAATTAGTAAGCTATCACATTGTGTAAAATTTCTAGCGTTAAAAGCTTTCTTTTGCGCTAAAACTTTACCTCTATATGTATTATTTGAATATCCTGCCGAAATGCCCTTGGAAACTATACGGCTAGAGGTATTTTTACCCAAATGTATCATTTTTGTGCCCGAATCTATCTGCTGATAGCCATTTGATACGGCTATAGAGTAAAATTCGCCGCGACTATTATCACCACGTAGCAAGCATGAAGGGTACTTCCAGGTAATTGCCGAGCCTGTTTCAACCTGTGTCCAGGAAATTTTTGAACCATTGCCTCGACAATCTCCACGCTTTGTTACAAAATTGTATACGCCGCCAGCACCAGATTTATCTCCGGGATACCAATTTTGCACGGTAGAATATTTTATTTCTGCATTCTCAAGCGCTACAAGCTCTACTACGGCGGCATGTAATTGGTGTTCATCTCTTTGGGGTGCTGTGCATCCTTCAAGATATGAAACATAGGCTCCTTCTTCTGCAATAATTAATGTGCGTTCAAATTGCCCGGTATTTCGTTCATTTATACGAAAATATGTAGAAAGTTCCATAGGACAACGGGTATTTTTTGGAATATAAACAAATGAGCCATCGGTGAATACCGCTGCGTTTAAGGCAGAATAAAAATTATCCGCTGCTGGCACAACAGAGCCCATATATTTTTGCACTAAATCTGGATGATTCTGCACTGCCTCAGAAAAAGAGCAAAAAATTACCCCCTCTTTAGCCAATTCTTCTTTAAATGTTGTGACTACCGATACTGAATCAAAAACAGCGTCTACAGCAACCCTGTCTTTTGTTTGCACTCCTGCTAAAATCTCTTGCTCGCGCAAGGGAATTCCTAGCTTTTCATAAGTGCGCAATAGCTCACTATCAACGTCGGCTAGTGACTTTGGGGCCACATGATTACGCGGGGCCGCAAAATAATATAAATCCTGAAAATTTACCTTTTTATAATTAAGCTTAGCCCACTCAGGCTCAGACATTTCTAACCATCTGGCATATGCCGCCAGACGTTTTTCCAGCATCCATTCAGGTTCATTTTTTTTAGAAGATATATATCTTATTATATCTTCATTCAGCCCTTTTGGAGCTTTTTCTGTTTCTATATTAGTTTCAAATCCATATTTATATTGATCAACATCAATATTTTTTACCTGTTGGATTGTATCTTCTACAGCAGGCACAGCCACACTCCATTATAAAACTTAACTTTAATATACAAGATTATAATAACTGCTTTTTTTGCGTTGTGCAAGACTAGGAATTTAAATAAAACTTTTGATAGATAGTAGCAGTGCCAATAAATCTTCTTTTGTAGTTTCTGGTCCTATAGAAATTCTGATCGCCCCCATAGAATTTTCTACGCCCATAGCGGCTAAAATTTCGCTATGCTTTATCCGACCAGAAGAACAAGCAGAGCCGCGCGACACCGCAAAACCTGCTAAATCTAGAGCAATTTGCACTGTTTGAGCTTCTATATTGGTAAAAGAAAAAAAACTAGTATTGCAAAGGCGCTTAGCCATTTTGCCATGAAGCTTGATATTACTGCTTAATTTTTCTAGGCCCTCTTCAAAAAAATTACGCAAATTTTGTATCCTGTTTATATAATCCGTGTTTATCATCATATCTTCCCGCTTTTTTAAAGCAGCCGCAAAACTAGCACACAAGGCTATAGATTGCGTACCACCACGTAGGCCAGATTCTTGAGTACCTTTTATCAATGGCTGCGGTGTTATAATATCGCTATGGCAAATTAAGGCGCCGATATTCTTAGGACCGCCAATTTTATGGGCAGAGATTATAGAAAAATCAGCATCAAGGGCACTAAGGTTCATATCAACCTTGCCTAAATATTGTACAGCATCTACAATTAATAATCCTTTATGGCTATGCACAATCTCTGCTAGTGTTTTTATAGGTTGTATTACACCTGTTTCGCCATTTGCTGCCTGTATAGCAACCAACGGCATACCTTTTGTGTGGTCATGCTGCTCAAGCCTGGCTATAAGTGCCGCTTTATCTAAAATTCCCGATGGCAGTAGTGGTAAAACAGATATATTGTCTTTTGTAAATCTACCCCCTTCCAATATAGTTTTATGCTCAGCGGCGCTAATATATAGATGTGAGCAATAAATTTCGGAATGTCCGATTTTATAATAAGGATTTAATAATGTCGCAGCGGCTTCACTTGCACCAGAAGTAAAAACAACACTAGCTGCTGAAACCTTTACAGAAGCTGCTATATTGCGCCTAGCTTGTTCTAAAACAGCTCTAGCTTTTTGACCTTCTTTATGGGTAGAGGAAGGATTAGCAAAAATAGATAAATTAGCCACCAAAGCTTCTTTTGCCTCAGCTTCTAAGGGCGAGCTGGCATTATAATCAAGATAGCAGCGATTTTTCATAGGCTTTTATAACCTTTCGCATAAAAAAAACTATTAAATAACAAAAATATCATATATATTTAATACAGGTTTGTCTAGGAAGATAGGAGTAGCTCTATGCCTGAGGTTATATTTAACGGCGCTGCTGGTAGGTTAGAGGGCCATTATCGAACGGGGCATAATAAAAACGCGCCATTGGTTATAATTATGCATGCCCATCCTTTATTTGGCGGGCATATGGACAATCCTGTGACGTATCATATTTATCACCTTTTTCGTGAATATGGCTTTTCTACTTTGCGTTTTAATTTTCGTGGCATAGGTCGTTCCCAGGGTAGTTTTGACCATGGTCCAGGTGAACTTGCAGATGCCGCCGCGGCCTTGAACTGGGCCCAGCAGTTTAATGACAACCATAAGGGTTGTTGGGTTGTGGGCTATTCTTTTGGCTCGTGGATAGCTATGCAATTATTGATGCGACGCCCTGAGATAGAAGGCTTTGTAATTATCTCACCACAACCCAGGCTTTACGATTTTTCCTTTTTGGCGCCCTGTCCTGCTTCTGGTTTTATAGCATGTGGTACTGAAGATAGCGTAGCTAAGGCTTATTATGTTAAGGAATTAATACAAACGCTAGAAAGTCAGTCCGGCATAGTTGTAGCTTCTAAAATGATAGAAGGAGCAAACCACTTTTATACCGATCATATCCCTCAACTTATGGAAGCGTGTGGCAATTATATACAAAAACGCTTGGACGGAGGGCTAGTCCCTAAAAAACACAAATTATTGAAATGATTTAAGGAGACGATCTTGGCTACATTTCGATCAGATTTTTTACAAGTAATGCATGAACGTGGATTTATTTACCAAATCTCGGATGATGAGGGATTAGATGCGCTGTTTTGTCAAGAACAAGTTGCAGCCTATATCGGGTTTGACCCAACGGCACCGAGTCTTCATGTAGGCAGTTTATTACAAATTATGATGTTGCACTGGCTACAAAAAACTGGGCATAAACCGATAGTATTAATGGGTGGTGGTACTGGCCTGATAGGAGACCCTTCTTTTAAAGATAATGCGCGGCAATTATTAACACGCCAAGCAATTAACGATAATATTGCCTCTATAAAAAAAGTCTTTGCCAAATATATAGATTTTTCTAATAATGCATTATTACTAGATAATGTAGAGTGGCTTGGCAACATTAATTATGTAGAGTTTTTGCGCGATATTGGGAAGCATTTTTCTATAAATCGTATGCTAAGCTTCGATAGTGTTAAAAATAGACTAGAACGCGAACAATCTTTGTCTTTTTTAGAGTTCAATTATATGATTTTGCAAGCCTATGATTTTATACAACTTAACGAAAAACATGGTGCACGCGTTCAATTTGGCGGCTCAGACCAATGGGGCAATATAATAAATGGCATAGATTTAGCCCATAAATTACAATTGCCGCAGCTTTACGCCTTAACCTCTCCTTTGCTAACCACATCTTCTGGCGCAAAAATGGGTAAAACCGTTAATGGTGCAATTTGGCTAAATCAGGATATGTGTTCTGCATATGAGTTTTGGCAATATTGGCGTAATTGCGAAGATGGCGATGTTATAAAATTCTTCAAATTATATACAACGCTGGGCTTAGAAGAAATAGAGCGCTTTGCTAAATTAGATGGTGGCGAGTTGAATGAAGCAAAAAAAATCTTGGCAACTCATATAACTAGCATGCTACATGGCGAGCAGGCAGCGCAACAGGCAGCGCAAGCAGCAAAAAATATCTTTGAAGGTGGCCAAATAGATAAAAATATGCCTAGCATAACAGTTTCTGCTAGTGAATTAAACAATGCCGTTGGTTTGCTGAGTTTGATTGTAAAGGCTGGCTTTGCTACTTCAAACTCAGAAGCTCGTAGACATATAAAGGGCGATGCCATTAAAATAAATGACCATACAGTTAATGATGAAAATACGGTTATTTCCAAAGAAAATTTAAATGAAGACGGTTTTATAAAGCTTTCTTTTGGCAAGAAAAAACATGTGTTAATCTATTGTGCCTCGTAAATTTTAGCAGCCAAGGAAGCTTCAATAAATCCATCTATATCACCATCTAACACGGCCTTTGTATTTGTACTTTCAAAATTTGTACGTAGATCTTTAATCGATTGATAGGGCTGCAATACATAAGAACGAATTTGGTGCCCCCATCCTATATCCGTTTTAGTATTTTGTACTTTATTCGCCTCTTCTTCACGTTTTTGTAACTCTAGCTCGTATAAGCGAGAGCGCAACATAGCCCAGGCAGCAGCTTTGTTTCTATGTTGTGAGCGTTCAGCCTGACATTGCACAACAATGCCAGTTTTAATATGCGTAATGCGTACTGCTGAATCAGTCGTATTAATGTGTTGTCCACCAGCACCAGAAGCTCTATAGGTATCAATACGCACCTCTGATTCATTAAGTTCTACAGTAATATTGTCATCAATTACTGGGTAAGCCCAAATGCTAGAAAAAGACGTATGCCTTCTGGCATTAGAGTCAAAAGGCGAGATACGAACTAAACGATGCACACCTGATTCTGTTTTAAGCATTCCGTAAGCGTTATGCCCGCTTACTAATATGGTGGCAGATTTTATCCCAGCCTCTTCCCCTGCATGTATTTCCAAAAGCTGTATCTTCATACCATGCTTTTCAGCCCAGCGACTATACATACGTAACAACATAGAAGCCCAATCTTGACTTTCTGTGCCGCCTGCGCCTGCATGTATTTCAAGATAAGAATCATTAGAATCTGCTTCTCCCGATAACAGAGTTTTGATTTGTTTGGCCTTCAGTTGTTGTTGCAGGCCTTTTAGACCAGCTTCGGCTTCTGCAACCAGATCTAAATCACCTTCTTGCTCAGCTAATTCTATTAATTCTACATAATTATTTAAGCTATTTTCAAAATCCTGCAGCTCATTTATGTTATTTTCTAGCATCTGCCGATTGCGCATAACTGCCTGCGCGTGCTCTGTATTATCCCAAAAATTTGGTAATTCTAGCTGTTGGTTTAAATTAGCTAATTCTTTTATGGCGTTTTCCCAGTCAAAGGTGCCTCCTCAGCAAATCTATTGCTTGTTTAAGTTCCTTAATTAATAATTCTGTTTCTGTCCGCATTTACTTAGACCTTATGTTAATATAAGCCGCTTTCGCCATTTTCTATAGCATCCTGTGCCTGCATAGATAAGGGTGGTACCCGCACCCCTTCTTTAAATATATCTGTACCGCCTATAACCTCGTAACTGTCGGCTGGACCTGTACCTGGTTTAAAGGCTTCAATTATAGAATCTTCGTCATCTTCGGTAACGCGCATACCAGTTTTGGGGTCTATAGGGATCTGCAGCATTCCTGCTGGCACTTCAAAAGGTACATCCGGCTCCTGCCCCAGAGCTTTAGCAAAAAAATCTCCAAAGACAGGCGCAGCTAATACTGCTCCGGTGCCGCCAAAACCTAACGTACGGGGTTGGTCATAGCCCAGATAAACACCAACAACAATATTAGGAGTAAAGCCTATGAACCAAGCATCTTTCGAGTCATTTGTCGTTCCAGTTTTAGCGGCAATGTTTTTATTTAAATATTTTAAACTATGCCCCGTGCCTCGCTGCACTACACCTTCAAGCATGGATGTGATTTGATAAGCTGTCATCGGATCTAAAACTTGCTCTCTATTGTCAATCAATTTCGGCTCTTCTTGATTATGCCACCCATCTGCATTACAATTTTCACAAATACGTTGATCATGCTTATAAATGGTCTGGCCATATCTGTCTTGTATTCTATCTATAAGCGTTGGCTCCAAAGACTTACCTTTATTAGCTATAATTGCATAGGCTTTTACCATTTTTAGCAATGTTGTTTCGCCGGCGCCAAGAGACATAGATAATAACGGCGGCATATTGTCATACACCCCAAAGCGCTTGGCATATTCCGCTACCGTTGACATGCCTAAATCATTTGCTAATCGTACAGTCATAAGGTTGCGTGAGTGTTCTATACCAAAGCGTAACGTAGAAGGACCTGCAAAACCACCTTCATAATTTTTTGGTTTCCACACGGTGCCATCTTGTTGGTCAATTTCTACTGGCCCGTCTAAAACTACTGAGGCTGGTGTATAGCCGTTGTCTAAAGCGGCTGCGTAGACTATAGGCTTAAATGCCGAGCCTGGTTGCCTAGCTGCTTGCGTTGCTCGGTTAAACTCTGACTGAGCAAAAGAAAATCCGCCTACCATCGCTAATATACGGCCAGTAGTTGGATTCATAGCTAGCATAGCACCTTGTATTTCTGGTAGTTGGCATAGTTGAAATTCATTGCTGTCTTTATTTATAGGCTCTACAAAAATTACGTCGCCAATTTTAAGCACATTTTTTAAATCGGCAGCATGCGTAACGGCAAAAGACTTTGCGTCTAATAAACGATAAGCCCATTTTGCATCTTTAGCAGTTATAGTACCAGTTTTTTGTAAATCGACTAGTTTTCCGGCTAGGTCTATATGTGGTTGCAAGGTAATTTGTGCTTTATCAGAGCCAACTTTAGTTACCACAGCCAGCTGCCATTCTGGCACATCGTTAACGCCTGGTATCTGAGCGAAGGTTTCTTGCCAACCGCTCTTTAACTCAATATGTTTATATGGTCCACGCCATCCTTTGTTTTTATCAAATTTAATTAACCCCTGCTGTAAAGCTTTACGAGCAACAAGCTGATAATTAGGATTTAACGTAGTGCGTACAGATAAGCCACCGCCATATAAAGTAGAAGCCCCATATTTTGCCAATAATTGTTTTCGTACTTCTTCTACAAAATAATCATCAGCAAAGCTAATATTATCATCATCACGTAAATGCACGCTTAGACTTTTGGCTTTTTCTTGTTGGGCTTGGCTGGCAGAGATATAGCCATTCTCGGCCATACGATCTATAACCCAATTGCGTCTTGCTAAAGCACGGTCAGGATGTTTAAATGGGTCGTAATTGCGTGGCCCTTTTGGTAAGGCAGCTAAATACGCTGCCTCTGCTATTGTTAGCTCGTCTGCCGCTTTATTAAAATAAGTAAGAGCCGCTGCAGCTATACCATAAGCACCGCGACCTAGATAAATCTCGTTTAGATATAATTCTAAAATATGATCTTTGCTATAGGCCTTTTCCATATGAATAGCCAGCACCGCTTCTTTAATTTTTCGTTTTAAACTCGCATCCGGGGTTAATAGAAAATTTTTAGCTACTTGTTGAGTAATAGTAGAGGCGCCCTCTGGTCGACGCCCTATCCAAAGATATTTTATGTCGGTTATTGCAGCACGGGCAAGCCCTTCTGGATCTAATCCAAAATGCTTATAAAAATTTTTATCCTCGGCAGAGATAAAAGCAGATTTAACACGATTTGGTATTGCTTGAATAGGCAAATATAAACGTTTTTTTGTAGCAAACTCTGCTATAAGCTCCCCATTAGAAGCATGGATACGACTCATAACTTCCGGCTGATAATTTTTTAAAACAGCATAATCCGGCAAAGATTTCACCGTATTATTAACAACAACTGCGGCTAAGCAAACGCCTACAAAGCCTATAGTTATCATAATGCTAAATATGTAGCTTATATATTTCATAATATGCATAGCTTATCGTTGATTCGATGAATTAGCAAGTCGGTATTTACGAAATTTCTCTATGGCATTTGCCATAGCGTGGGCCATTTTCATTTGCCATTTACCATCTCTTATCAAATATTCGTCAGATTTATTCGACAAATAACCTAGCTCAACTAATATTGAAGGAAACTCTAGAGCCTTTAGTACATAAAAGTTCGCCGATCTATCCGGGTGATTAATAAGTCGAATGTGCTGTTGTTTAAGCGCGTTTACCATCATAGACACTATTGCCGAACGAAAATTATCGGTTTCTTTTTTTGTGAGATCTAAAAGTATATTTTCTACTTTTGGAGTTTCTGGTAGCGTTAAACTGCCTAATTCATCAACCTTGTTTTGACTTATAGCTAATTGCTGTGCCAATTTATCTGACCCAATTTCTGAAAGCCTATATATTGTAGCGCCGCGTATGGCAGGCGAATTTATAATATCTGCATGAATAGAAATAAACAAATCGGCCTTGAGCTCTCGGGCTTTTTGTACCCTTTCGCTTAAATATAGATATGTGTCAGTGGTTCTAGTTAACAAAACTTTTATTTTTGGGTTAGAACTTAGAACATTTTGTAGAATCTTAGCAAATTGTAAAGTTAGTTTTTTTTCCATCATCCCATCGGCTGCCACGGCACCGCTATCTATGCCGCCATGCCCAGGATCAAGTATAACAGTAAAAATTTTAGCTTTTTCAGGCTTTGTTGACCCTAATATAGTTTTAACAATATTTTTTTGCGTAATATTTTGTAAATAAGGTGATTTTGCATTGCTTATCGCTAAATCAAAAGAAACTTGCCATAGCCCAGGAGCTAACTCCTGCATTTTAGTATTTCTTATTTTAACCAGCTCATTTAAACTTAACGTAAATTCTGTATAATCTGTGTTTTCATTGCGTGTTATGTTATTAACTATGCCGCCAGCTTGAATATTTAATGCTTTGTCTAACCGAGAGCACTGAAATATAATTTTTTTATTATTAACCTGGTCCAATTTAAGCTGATATTTTGGTTTAAAATTAAAAACAGCCACAATCTTAGTGCTATTTTGTGTTGTAATATTAGCATATAGGCTAATAAGCGCGCGGTTTTGCGCTGCATAACTGTAGAGCATGAGCTGTGCCAAGACAAACAAGCAAATAATAAACCGAAAAATAAAATTCCACATGATTTCTGGTAACAAAATTGATATTTTATGAGATACTATAGATGCAAACTTGTATTATTGCAAATTTACTATTATTGTAATGCGTGAGTAATCATAATTATAATGATTCAAACAGAAATTTAGAGTTTTGTTAAAAGGCTTTTAGAGTATTTAAAAAGCTGGATAGCAAAATATATTTTAGAACAGCAAAAAATAATTTTTGCTACCTGTAGGGTTTAACTAATGCCAAAAAAAATGCTTATAGATGCTGCGCATCATGAAGAAACCAGAGTCGCTGTCTTACATCAAAATGAAGTGGAAGAGTTCGATTTTGAATCCAGTCACAAAAAACAAATAAAGGGTAATATATACCTAGCAAAAGTCATGCGCGTAGAGCCGTCGCTGCAAGCAGCCTTTGTGGATTATGGTGGCAATCGCCATGGCTTTTTAGCTTTTTCTGATATACATCCAGATTATTATCAAATTCCCACTGCTGATAAAGAAAAATTATTAGAAGCAGAAAGCCAAGCACATGATTTAGAAGAAGAAAATGTAGTACTTGCCTCAGAAACCTCTGAAGAACTAACAGAAGATGATGTTGACACTTTAGGCAGCGATGACGATATTGACGAATTGTTGCAAGAGAAGAAAGTAAATTTTCGTAAGCAATATAAGATTCATGAGGTTATTAAAAAGCGCCAAATTTTACTTATACAAATAGTTAAAGAAGAGCGTGGCAATAAAGGGGCTGCGGTAACAACCTATCTTTCCTTAGCGGGACGTTATTGCGTATTGATGCCAAATACGGCTAGAGGAGTTGGCATATCGCGCAAAATAACAAATATACAAAATCGTAAACATCTAAAAACCTTGATAAAATCTTTAGACGCCCCACAGGGCATGGGTATGATATTGCGTACAGCTGGCGCTACTAGAACAAAAGTAGAAATAAAGCGTGATTATGAATATTTATTGCGCCTGTGGGAAAATATAAGAGACAAAACCCTAGCTTCCCATGCGCCTTGCCTGGTTCACGAAGAAGGTAGTTTGATTAAACGCGCCATACGTGACCTGTATAAGAAAGATATAGAAGAAATTCTTGTATCTGGAGAAAGCGCCTATAAGGAAGCTAAAAGCTTTATGCGCATGCTTATGCCAAGCCATGCAAAAGTAGTGCAGCCATATAAAGAAACAGTGCCTTTATTTACCAAATATAACATAGAAGCACAGTTGGACAAAATGCTAGAATCAACCGTTGGGCTAAAATCTGGCGGGTATATAGTTATCGATCAAACGGAAGCGCTTGTAGCTATTGACGTAAACTCCGGAAGGGCTACAAAGGAAAGCAGCATAGCAAAAACTGCTCTACAAACCAATTTAGAAGCCGCCGCTGAAGTTGCAAGGCAACTAAGATTACGTGACTTATCTGGCTTGGTTATCATAGATTTTATTGATATGGAGGATCGGCGTAATATAAAACAAGTAGAAAAAATATTACGCGATTGCTTAAAAATTGATAGAGCTCGGATACAAGTAGGGCGTATGTCGCCTTTTGGTCTAGTAGAAATGAGCCGTCAAAGATTGCGCTCTTCTGTATTAGAAAGCACTACGCAAATCTGTAAATCTTGTAACGGTTCCGGCTATATTAGATCGCCAATTTCAGTTGGTATTTATATCTTGCGCCTATTAGAAGAGTGGTTATTAAAAGACGATAAGCATAATCTAGTGATAAAAACAAATATAGAATATGGCCTATACCTTCTTAACAAAAAGAAGCAACAATTATTGGAGTTAGAGCAACGATTTGATGTAGAAATAACTATAGATACTGACAATCATGCAGCTAATAAAATTGCTACTATAGAAAAGGCGGGGCTAGCACAAAAAAAGCTATTACCTATAGATGCAATGGAGGTTAGAATAGCTGCAGAGCCTGAGCCATCTATTATAGAAGAAAAACCAGCAAAAATAAAAGAAGCGCCAAAAAAAGTCGCAGCGGCAAAAAGCCAAAAAAATAAGCCTGTAAAAAAAGCACCAGTACAAGTAGAGCAAGAAGAGGCCGTAAAAATAAAAAAACCACGCCCTAAAAAAACAGCTCTCAAAGAAACAGAAATCGAGGCGACTACTGAAACAGCAGAGATTTCAGTAGAAAAAGTGGATGCAGAGAATATTGAGCCACCGAAGCCAAAACGGACTGGTTGGTGGCAACGTAGAAAAGCAAAAGCAACAGCAGCAACGGGGGAAGCATGACAAGTTTATTGATATGCTCTGGCGGTTTAGATTCAGTAAGTCTTGCTTATAATTTGGCATATAATAAAAAATTAAAGGCTATAATTTCTTTTGATTACAACCAAAGACATAAAAAAGAACTACTTTTTGCCAAGCAATGTGCTAGTGATTTGAGTGTAGATTTTGAAATTTTTGATTTATCAAATATCACTAAAGCCCTTGATAACTCAGCATTAACAAGTGCTATAGATGTACCAGATGGTCACTATGCCGAAAAAACTATGAAAATTACTGAGGTACCGAACAGAAATGCCATATTCTTATGCATAGCTTTTGCCGCTGCTGTAAAAAAACAGGTAAAAGAAGTTGCTTTAGCCGTACATGGTGGTGACCATTTTATTTATCCAGATTGCCGACCTGATTTTTTGCAAGCTTTTAATGAAATGGAAAAATATTCGCTTGAAGGCCGGGTTTCCTTAAATGCCCCCTACGCTACTATAACTAAAGCAGACATTGTAAAAGATGGTGCTAAATATAATGCACCATTCGAAAAAACCTGGTCTTGCTATAAGGGTAGAGAGATTCATTGTGGCCGTTGCGGCACTTGCGTAGAACGACGTGAGGCTTTTTTTCTGGCTAAAATTGAAGACCCAACCATTTATGAAGATAATGATTTTTGGCAAAAAACTATACTTAATTTCAATAAGGAATAATTTATGAGTAATAATTCAGTTTATGGGAATTTAAAACAATTAGGCACTAAAGTTGAGCTGCCACAAACACCAGACGAGGCTGTTTTAGAAAAAGTACCAAACCCACAAAATGACATTAGCTATTGCATACGTTTTACGGCACCAGAATTTACCTCACTATGCCCAATTACTGGGCAGCCCGATTTTGCTCATATCGTTATAGATTATGTACCAGATCAATGGTTGGTAGAAAGCAAATCTTTGAAGTTATTCTTAGGCGCATTTAGAAATCATGGCTCTTTTCATGAAGATTGTACAATAGTTATTGCAAAAAGACTGATAGAATTATTGCAGCCAAAATGGCTTCGCATAGGCGGGTATTGGTATCCACGCGGTGGGATTCCTATAGATGTTTTTTGGCAAACCGGAGAAGCTCCAGCACAAACATGGATTCCAGAGCAAGATGTGCCGCCATATCGTGGACGTTAACAGCTTAAATTTTTAAATATTAGGTCTCAAAATAACCGGATTTTGGAAAGCCGCGTGGTGCCATTCTACCAGCCGCAGCTCTAGAGCCTTGCCATTCTGTTATTTCTTCGGCTTGTCTTGTAAAACTACGCCCTGCACTATCGTGCCATTGCAGTCCCGTTGAAATATCGAAACAGATAGCATCGCGTACTCCACCATCTTTGTATTTCTGCAAGCGTACTCCCTTGCCGCGTGACATATGTGGAATTTCCGTGAGTGGAAATACAAGCAATTTACGATTATCGCCTATAATAGCCAAATGCGTGCCAGATACTACTTTGCACAAAGCCGTTCTATCTGGGGCTTTCACCTTCATAATTTGTTTACCTTTTCTAGTGGTAGAAAGTAACTCGCTTTGTGTAACCATAAAACCGTAGCCTTGATGAGAAATTAGCAGCAATTTATCATCTGGCTTATAAATAAAAATTCCTAATAATTCTTGGTCCTGTTCTAGCTCAAGCAAGAGACGTATTGGTTCGCCCTGTCCACGCCCGCCGGGAAGAGTATGAATATTTAAAGCAAAAAATCTACCATCACTACCAACTAATAATAATTTATCTGTTGTATAAGCTGGCAAAATAAATTTTGCCTGATCGCCTTCCTTAAAAGTAATATTATCAGTCGAAGATAAATGGCCTTTAAGTGCGCGAGCCCAGCCCATTTCAGAAATAATTACCGTAACTGCTTCTTTTTCTATCATCGCTTGTTCTAAAGCTTCAACATCATGCTCAATTGCTGTGCCAAAATCTGTGCGGCGTTTACCAAGCTCTGTGGTTGGTCCATAATTTTTTGCCAAGGTCTTAATTTCATTGCTTAAGATTTGCCATTGATGCTTTTCGCTCGCCAGCAAAGTCTCTAATTGTTTTTTTTCCTCTTCAAGAGCAGCTTGCTCTTTTTTTAACTCTAGCTCTTCTAAGCGGCGCAAAGAACGCAGTCGCATATTCAAAATAGCTTCTGCCTGATTATCGGTAAGCTCAAAACTTGCTATAAGAACTGGTTTTGGCTCATCCTCTTCGCGTATGATTCTTATAACTTCATCTAAATTTAAATAAGCTATCAAATACCCACTTACCAATTCTAAGCGTGCTTCAATATTGGCTAAGCGAAAATTAGAGCGTCTTACTAAAACTTCTTTGCGATGGTTTAACCATTGCTGTAAAACTTCTTTTAGCGATAAAACATTTGGGATTTTGCCCATGCTTAACACATTCATATTCAAGCCAATACGCACTTCAAACTCGGTAAGCTTAAATAGAGATTCCATTAAGAGTTCAGCATCGGTATTTTTTGACTTTGGCTCAATAACGATACGCACATCTTCGGCAGATTCATCACGTATATCTTCTAGCATAGGCAGTTTGCGTGCATATAGCATTTCTTGTACTTTTGTTACCAACCGGTTTTTTTGTATTTGAAACGGTATTTCGGTAACAACAAGACGATAAGTACCGCGTTCACCGCTTTCTTTATGCCATCTCGATCTTAGCCTAAAGCCACCTCGGCCACTATTATAAGCTTCGTGTAATTCTTCTTGGCTGGTTATTACAATACCACCAGTTGGGAAATCTGGGCCTTTAACAAACTGCAAAAGCTCCTGGGTGCTGGCGTTAGGATGCTGTATCAGATATAAGCAGCTCTCACAAAGTTCAGAAATATTATGTGGAGGAATAGAAGTTGCCATACCCACCGCTATTCCAGATGAACCATTAGCTAAGATATTCGGAAAAGCGGCAGGTAAAACTACAGGTTCCTTATCTTCTTCATTATAGGTAAGGCGAAAATCTATGGCATCTTCATTAAGCCCATCTAGTAAAAAGCTGGTAATATCTGTCATTCTAGCTTCTGTGTAACGCATAGCGGCAGCATTATCGCCATCTAAATTGCCAAAATTGCCCTGCCCGTCTATTAATGGGTAGCGTACAGAAAAATCCTGTGCCAATCGCACCAAAGCATCGTAAATAGAGCTGTCGCCATGGGGGTGAAATTTCCCCATAACATCACCCACGATGCGGGCGCATTTTGCATAAGCTTGATTTGGATACAGCCTTAATAAACGCATAGCGTAAATTATTCTGCGATGCACTGGCTTTAGCCCGTCTCGTACATCAGGTAGCGCGCGATGCATTATTGTAGACAGGGCATAGGCTAGATATCGTTCTTCTAACGCACGCTTAAGCTCTATTTCTTCCACAGCAGAATTTTTATTATTAGCCATAGCTTTATTTACCACAAAAGTTTATTAAATAACTATACTAGTTAAAGTCCTATGATAAGTAAAGCCACGCAATGAAGTTTATTCTACCATTTATATGTATTTTTGCTCTAAGCGCCTTTGCTCTGCCTAAAATAGATTCAGTCGGTAAAATAGAAAAACACGGTGTCGACATTATCTACTATAATGTAAAAGTGTCGGGCCAAACTATTGATAAAATTATAATTCATAATTTACGTAAAACGCCGCTAAATTCTTTTATAGATATGGCTGAGTTTTATTCGCTAAATATGGCTGCAAAACTAAACGATATAGTCTTAAAGCAAAGTGGTAGCAATGTAGATGAGCTAAATTGTAGCAAGCTATTATTGCAACAAAATGATAAAATTCTGGCTAGTGCGACAAAGATAAAATTAAAAGACAGCGAGGATAACTCGCAACAATTATTAAGCTTAGGTAGCTTTGCTTTACAAAGCACACCCAACTATACTGGTAGTGCTACAGCAGTATTTTCGCTTAATAACAATACGCATAATTTGGTGGCTAAAAATTTAAACATCAAATTAGCAAATGATGAAACTATTAAGGGTTTAATGTCTTTTGGTAATGTAAAAGGGTTAAGCACGTTAGAGCTATTTGCAAGCAATTTTACCTATGCGAATCTCTTGTATAAAACTAACCTAAAAAAATTACGTATCATTGCAGCACCGCAAATACCTGTATCTTTGTTTGCTATATATTTATTAAAAGATCACATGCCACAATTATTAAGTTTATTAAATATTACTACAAAATCTTAATTATAATTTTATATTAGGGGCAACACGCAAAGCTAACTCACTAAGCTGTTTATTGCTTGCTGGAGCTGGCGCCCCCATCAATAAATCCATTGCTTGTTGATTCATTGGAAATATTGAAATGTCGCGCAAATTCTTTGCGCCTAATAATAGCATAACAATGCGATCTATGCCAGCAGCCATGCCGCCATGCGGTGGAGCGCCATAATGAAATGCACGGTAAAGCGCGCCAAAGCGCTCTTCTACATCTGCTTTGCTAAATCCAGCAAGCTCAAAAGCTTTAATCATAAGCTCTGGTAAATGATTGCGTATACCGCCAGAGGCAATTTCAAATCCATTACAAACGATATCATATTGATAAGCCTTGATTGTTAATGGATCATTATCTTGTAAGGCTTGTAAGCCGCCCTGTGGCATTGAAAATGGGTTATGCGAAAACTCTATCTTTTTTTCGTCTTCATTCCATTCATAAAAAGGAAAATCTACAATCCAGGCCAATTCAAACCCGGCCTGATTTATAATATTTAACTCTTCAGCAATTTTGGTACGAGCTCGACCAGCAAAGCTACAAAACGCTTTAGGTACACCAGCAACAAAAAAACAGGCATCATTGTCTTTTAACTTCAATTGCTTTTGCAATTCAGCACAGCGCTGTGGTCCTAAATTTTTGGCTATTGGTCCAGCTCCTTCTAATGCGCCATCATTCATACGCCAAAAAATATAGCCCAACCCAGCTTCACCAATTGATTGCGCCCAACTATTCATTTTATCGCAAAATGCGCGGCTAGCCCCCCCAGGAGCGGGAATAGCCCAAATCTCCGCCTTTGGGTTATTAGCTAAAATATTAGCAAAGACTTGAAATCCAGAATCTTTGAAATATGACGAAACATTCGACATAATAATGGGATTGCGTAAATCTGGTTTATCTGATCCGTATTTTCGCATTGCTTCTTCATATGGAATGCGCGGAAATTTTTGTGTAACTTTTTGGCCATTAGCAAATTTCTCAAATAATTTAATAATTATCGGCTCCATAAGACTAAATATATCTTCTTGCTCTACAAAGCTAAGCTCTACATCTAACTGATAAAATTCCCCAGGTAGTCTATCGGCTCGTGGATCTTCGTCACGAAAACAAGGAGCAATTTGAAAATATCTGTCAAACCCAGACATCATCAATAATTGCTTATATTGCTGGGGAGCCTGAGGCAAAGCAAAAAACTTGCCGTTATGTATCCGACTAGGAATTAAAAAATCGCGTGCTCCCTCTGGCGAAGAAGCTGTTAATATTGGAGTGCTAAACTCTGTAAAGCTTGCTTTTTGCATTAGCTCACGTATATACGCAATAATATTGGTGCGGCTCATAATATTTTTATGCAAGGTTTCGCGGCGTAAATCTAAAAAACGATATTTCAACCTTATATCCTCCGGGTATTCAGGCTCGCCAAATACAGGTAGAGGCAATTCTTCAGCTTTTGATAAGATTTCAATATCCGAAGCAAAAACTTCTATTTCACCAGTAGCAAGATTTTTATTAATCGCATCCTTGGCACGCGCTTTAACAACACCGTTAATACAAACAACCCATTCACTGCGCAGTATTTCTGCTACGCTAAAAGCTGCATCTTGTGGCGAGGCCACGATCTGTGTAATGCCGTAAGGGTCGCGTAAATCTATAAATAATATTCCGCCATGGTCGCGTACGCGATGCACCCAACCAGAAAGACGCACTTGGCTGTCGATATTCGCAATGTTAAGTTCGTTACATAGATGGCTGCGATATCGATGCATTTTAACTAATCCTTCTATCTAAAAAGCTTGCTATCTTCATGATATTTTATTACTTTTAATAAATCAAGTTATATAGAGTATTATAATGAACATTATTTCTAGTACTGAAAAATTGAATGAGTTGATAGCAAAGATAGAGCAAAGCACAGATTTTGTAGCTATAGATACAGAATTTCTGCGCGAGAAAACCTATTATGCTAAGCTGTGCTTAATTCAGGTGGCAACCCATAGCTTAAATGCGATTATTGACCCCTTGGCAGAAGGGATAAACTTAGAATCTTTCTTTTCTTTATTGCAAAATCAAAAAATTGTAAAAGTATTTTTTGCAGGTCGACAAGATTTGGAAATCTTATATTTTGAAAGTCATGGAGTTATTCCAGCGCCAATTTTTGATTGTCAAATTGCTGCTATGCTATGCGGTTATGATGATTTCATATCCTATCAACAACTAGTACTAAGTCTGCTAAAAATAAAATTAGACAAATCTTCACAACTTACCGATTGGTCCACACGCCCTCTAAGCCAAGAGCAGTTAACTTACGCCTTACATGACGTGACTTATTTATGCGATATATATGCAAAATTAACTAAAAAATTAAAAAAAGCTGGTCGTGAAAGCTGGGTTCAAGAAGAGTTAAAACCATTATACAAAGCAGAAACTTATGATCCCCCCATAGAAGAAGCTTGGCTTAGATTGAAAACTAAACGTAACAGTCAGCGCGAGTTAGCTATTATTCAAAGAATCGCTGTTTGGCGCGAAGATAAGGCCAGAAAACACAATTTGCCACGTAGCTGGGTGCTCAAAGATGAAATAATAAGTGAAATTGCTAATATCCAACCTAAAAATGAGCAAGAATTTTTAGCATTAAAAACTGTAAAAAAATTTGGCATCAGGCATAAATTTGACTATAAAATATTGTGCGATATAGTCAATGAAGTTACTGAGTTACCAATGCAAACGTTACCTTTGATAGACGCCCCTGCCGTTCATATAGGTAATAGCTCGCTTGTTGAAATGCTGCAGTTTCTGTTAAAGCTAGTAGCCCATGAAAATCATATAGCAACCTCTATGATTGCAACAACAGCGAATTTAAAGCAAATGGTTTTGCAAAATACCTGCGAAGGTACGGCAGTTATGCATGGTTGGCGAGCTAAAATATTCGGCCATTTGGCAGAAGAGCTATTACAAGGTAAGCTGGGCTTTTGCTTTAAGAATAATCGTGCTATTTATTATAAAATTTAACTAGAGGTAAGAAATTATGACCGACCATGAAACTTTAGAAGTTAATAATATAAACGGTGAAAAAACAGTAGAAATCACCTCCAAAAACTTTATGTGTTCTGGTAGTGATGCGCCATTTGATCATCCCCATATTTTTTTGAATATGGGCGAAGAAACAGAAAAAAGATGTCCCTATTGTCGCACACGCTATGTTTTAAAAATTTAAAAATATATGAAAAAGCTTATTAGCCCAGCACCAATTGTAATTTCTGGCGGGGGCATAGCTGGATTAAGCTTGGCTTTATATTTTGCGAAATATGGGGTAGCTTCTATAATATTAGAAAAAGCATCAGAACTAAAAGAAATAGGCGCAGGATTACAGCTTTCCCCCAATGCTACAAGATTATTAGAGAAGATAGATGTATTAAAAGCCTGTCTAGAAAAAGCAGCGCTTCCAACACAAATTAATTTAATAAATGCTACTAATAACCAAAAAATTATTTCTTTGCCTATTGCGCAATATGCTAAAAGCAACAATCTTTCACAATATCTTACAATACATAGAGCCGATTTACAGACTGTCTTATTAGATGCTGTACGCGCACAGAATCAATTGATCGATTTGCGTCTTGGAAATGAGGTAATAGCTTACACAAATCAACAGCAAGATGGATATGTTATACAGGTTAAAAAAAATACTGGTATCTTATACGATATACCAACCAAGCTTTTAGTTTGTGCTGATGGAGTTTGGTCGAACCTTAGGCCAGAAAAAGCAGTATATAGCGGCTATACAGCTTGGCGCACTACATTTTTACCGCAAAAAGCTAAGCATCTAGGTTTAAGTAATTATGAAATTAGTGTCTTTATGGATCATAGTCAGCATTCAGTATGCTATCCAATTTGCCAAGGAGAAAACTATAATTTGATTATGATAACAAAAGAAGAGTTAGCTACATCAATAACAGTGCCAAAATCAAATATTTTAACATTTGCACAGGATGCTCAATGGAGCCGCTGGCCAATTTTTAGCTCACTTAACATAAATTATTTAAATCAAGACGGTATAATTTTTATTGGTGACGCGGCGCACAGCCTTTTACCTTTTGCTGCACAGGGTGCCGCTATGGCTATAGAAGATGCCGCAAAGCTTGCTGTACATTTATGCAGCTCAGAAACTTTTGCTACGAGAAATAATTTGTGCACTTACGCAAAAAAAAGAACACAGCGCATTAAGCAGGTAAAATTTCGCGGTAATCTAAACGCTTATGCTTATCACGCTAAGGGAATAATTGCTAAGACAAGAGATGTTACAATGAGATTTATGGGCAGCAACCGATTACTAGAAAATCTCAACTGGCTTTACAAATATGATGCTTTAAAATTGTAGGCTTTCTAGTATTCGCAAGCCATCAATAGAAGCTACCGCATTATAGATAGATTCATCAATAACATAAGTTTGTCCAAGCGATAGCTCTAATGTTTGTTTTTCTTCTTTATAAAGTAATTTAACTTCACAATTTAACTCGCTGTTATAATTACCTTTTTTTCCTTTTTCAATCAATAATTTGTGTATGGTTTCTATATGGCTAGCTTGCGTTACGGCAAGCTTAAGAGATTTAAAATAAATTGGATCATTGCCCTCCTTTAGTAAGGTCAAGTTTGTAATGTTTGCCCTTTCATTATCCTCATAATATTTAACATATAAATCCAATAGCATAGAAGCCCCTATGACAAGTTTATCGCTAAATTGCTGCACTTTATCGTCAAATAAAGGCACATCAAATTGAATATTATTCGGTTGTGAAAAAGTTAAGATAAGCATACGCTCACCCTTTTTAGTTTTTCGCAATTGCTTGGCAATTAAAGTAGCAGCCGTGCTAAAAGTGGCTCTAAACTTAGCAATATTTTCTGGATATGATTTATAGTTAGATATATATTTACTATAACGAGTTAATGGGTGACCAGTAATATAAAAACCTAAGCTCACAATTTCTCTATGCAGCTTTTCATCTAAAGACCAAGCTTTAGCACTTATTAAATCTAGCTTGTCCAAAGTATTTTGTGTAAGATCACCAAAGATATCTTGCTGAGCGCTATTTTTAGTCTGCTTGGCTCGCGTTGCATAGCTCAACATGCGCGGCACAGAGGCAAATAAACTAGCCCTATCTATATTGAAACAGTCAAGAGCACCAGCATTTACTAATCCTTCTAACGCAAGCTTATTAACTTCTTTAGGATCTATAGCCTGGCAGAAGTGCTCTAAACTAGCAAATTTTTGCTTGCCTCTTACTTGGGCTATATGTGCTGCCACACTTTCGCCTACCCCTTTTATCGCTGCTAGCGAATAAAATATTTTGTTATCCAAAACTTCAAAATCTTTTGCTGAAGTTTGTACATTGGGAGGAATTATTTCTATATCTAAATGAAGCGCCTCTATTCTAAAATCATTTAACTTTTCGGTATTAAGCATATCATAATTCATCGAAGCAGCTAAAAACTCTACAGGAAAATTAGCTTTCATATAAGCCGTTTGGTAGGAAATCAAACCATAGGCAGCAGCATGAGATTTATTGAAACCATAATCTGCAAATTTTGCTAATAAATCAAAAATTTCATTAGCTTTAGCTTTGACTATATTATTATTTTCTGCGCCTTTGATAAATCTTGCTCTTTGCTGCTCCATTTCTGAATGTATCTTTTTACCCATAGCACGGCGAAGCAAATCAGCTTCGCCCAATGAATAACCAGCTAAGCGCTGAGCAATTTGCATCACCTGCTCTTGATACACAATCACACCTTGTGTTTCTTTTAAAATATCTTCTATCTCAGGATGAATATAACTAACTATTTCTGCCCCATTTTTGCGGCGATTATAAACGGGAATATTTTCCATTGGCCCTGGGCGATATAAAGCAACTAGGGCAATAATATCCTCTATACAATCTGGCTGCATGCCGATTAGAGCTTGCCGCATGCCAGCGCTTTCCACTTGAAATATCCCTACAGTTTCACCATTTGAAAGTAAATCATACGTAGTTTGATCTTTTAAATCTATTTTTAATAAATCCAAATCTTTTACTTTTCTGCGAGCTAAATCAACCGCATTTTTTAAAACAGAAAGGGTTTTTAATCCCAAAAAGTCAAATTTTACCAAACCTGCTTGCTCTACATATTTCATATTGTATTGTGTTACTGGCATTTGTGATTTAGCATCAAAATACATAGGCACTAATTCTTGCAATGGTCGGTCTCCTATCACAATACCTGCGGCATGTGTAGAAGCATGTCGGTATAGTCCTTCTAATTGCAGGGCTATTTCCAGCAGCCTGTCAATATTAGAATCCTCTAAGGCCGCTTCTCGAAATTTAGGCTCTTCTCGTATTGCTTGTGCAAGGTTTATGTTTGAACCCGGTCCTTGAGGTACCAGCTTACATAAATAGTCAACCTTACCATATGGAATTTGCAATACCCTACCTACGTCGCGTAATACAGCCCGGGCTTGCATTTTACCAAAAGTTATAATATGCGCTACACGATCCTTGCCATATTTATTTTGCACATATTTTATAACCTCGCCACGTCGATTTTGACAAAAATCTATGTCAAAATCTGGCATCGAAACCCGCTCTGGATTCAAAAAACGCTCAAATAGTAAAGAAAACCGCAATGGGTCTATGTCTGTAATGGTAAGCGCATAGGCAACCAAAGCTCCAGCTCCAGAGCCACGGCCCGGACCTACAGGAATCCCCGCCATTTTTGCCCATTGGATAAAATCAGCAACTATAAGGAAATAACCCTGAAATTTCATTTTTATTATAATATCTAATTCATAATCCAAGCGCTTTATGTAATCTTCGCGCGTAAAATTTTCTGCCAGTCCATTTGTAGTTAAACGATGCTCTAACCCTTGAAATGCTTGATCTTTAAGCAATTGAATTGTCAGCTCTTCATTATCCGCAAATTTAGGTAAGATAGGCTCGCGCTTCTTTACAAAGCTTCTGCATTGCTGAGCAATCTTTACGCTATTAGCTATAGCCTCTGGTAAGTCAGCAAATAAAGCAACCATCTCTTTTTGGCTTTTTAGATAATGATCGCTTGAAACACGCGGGCGATTTTTATTTGCTACCAAATTACCATGGGCTATAGCTAGCAAAGCATCATGTGCTTCAAACCCTGCCTTGTTCAAAAAAAACGCTTCATTAGTAGCGACTAACTCAATATCTTCTTCTAAAGCAAATTGTAATAATTTTTGCTCTACAGCTTTACTATAATCCTCATATCTTTGTAATTCTATATATAATCGGTCTGTAAATATCTTTTTTAAACTCGTTAATTGCACCAAAGCTTTGCTAACATTATCTTCGCTCAAAGCTTTGTTGATTGGACCATTTACCCCACCAGTTAATAAAATAAGCCCAGCGGCATAATCCCTAAGCCAAGATAATTTAATATAAGCCAGATCAGTGGCATGGGCGTCCGGCGCATCCAAATATGCCTTGCTTGCTAAATGCAGCAAATTTGCCAGGCCAGTATCATCACTAGCCAATAGTACTACACAGCCAAGATTCTTATTATTAGTTTCTGCTTCAAAATCTAATAGGATTTGCAGTCCAACAATAGGCTGAACCCCTTTGCTTAAACAAGCAGACGTAAATTCTAAAGCACCAAACAAATTATTACTATCGGTAAGAGCTATAGCAGGCTGGCCATCATCATAAGCCGCCGATGCTATTTCAGAGGTCTGCAATGCACCCTCTAGTAAAGAATAAGTAGAATGCACATGTAAATGAACAAAAGACAAATTAGTGGCTAGATTTTTTAACACTTTAATTCTACGATTTTTCCGTCTTTTAAGGTTATAATTTTATCCATCTTTTTTGCCAAATTGTAATTATGCGTTGCAACAATGGCAGAGATTCCTGCTTGCCGCACCAAAAGAGAAAATATCTGAAAAACATAATCAGAAGTCTGCGGATCTAAATTCCCCGTTGGCTCATCTGCCAACAAAATAGACGGCGCATTCGCTACAGCCCTCGCTATCGCTACTCTTTGCTGCTGCCCTCCGGACATTTCGCTTGGTCGATTATTTATTTTATCATCCACACGTAAATAACGCAATAATTTCTTTGCTCTATTTTTAGCCAAATCTACAGAACGACCAATTATAAATTGTGGCATCATAACATTTTCTAATGCGGTAAATTCTGGCAAAAGGTGATGCGCTTGGTAAACAAAGCCTATATCATTGCCTCTTATTGCCGTTCTAGCACTATTAGATAAATTAGAGCAAGGCCGACCATATAAAGACACTACTCCACTATCAGGTTGTTCTAAAAGGCCGGCGATATGTAAAAGCGTAGATTTACCAGAGCCTGAAGGCGCGACCAAAGCCACCATTTCAGCCGCATCTACACGCAAAGAAAGTTTATCTAATACTTGCAGTTTTTGCTCATTGCTATAATAAGCTTTTGAAACTTCTTTAAGTTCTAAAACCGCACTCATTATTCATACCTTAGAGCAGCAATAGGATCTAACTTTGCCGCACTCCAAGCTGGAATTAATGTAGCCAAAAATGATAGTAATAAAGTAACAAAGCTAATGGTAAACACCTCTATCCAGTCCAATTTTGCTGGTAATTTAGCTAAAAAATAAAGCTCTGGATTAAAAACATTTACCCCAAAAAGCCAGGAAATAAATCGCTGCAAATTATCTATGTTCAAACAAGTAGCTATACCAAGAGCCAGGCCAATAAGCGTACCCAAGACACCTATAACCATGCCAGCCATAATAAATATACGTAATATAGAATTATTAGCCGCCCCCATAGTACGCAATATAGCAATATCTTTTCCCTTGTCTTTAACTAGCATTACCAAGCCTGAAATAATATTTAACGCTGCTACTAAAACAATTAGCGAAAGTATAATAAACATAGCATTGCGCTCTATGGTAAGGGCCGAAAAAAAGGCCTTATTCCGCTCTTCCCAGCCTATTATATTAAGCGGTTGAGCAATCATAGTAGCAATTTGTTTTTTATAAAATTCTACCTTATCTGGATTATTCAAAAATATTTCTATAGATAATACCTTATCGCCATAATTAAAAAAGCTTTGTGCCTCTTTTAAAGGCATAAAAATAATTGCAGAATCATACTCATACATACCAACTTCATATATAGCGGCAATTTTGTAAGATTTGGTACGCGGATTAACGCCAAAAGGCGTAACATCA